>MCJB01049014.1:2479-45780 GCA_002018475.1 Nicotiana obtusifolia
GGACACGTAGTGTCCAGCGAGGGTATACAGGTTGATCCAAAGAAGATAGAGGCGGTTCAGAGTTGGCCTAGACCGTCCTCGATCACAGAGATTCTTAGCTTTCTTGGGTTGGTAGGCTACTATCGCCGGTTTGTTCAGGGATTCTCATCCATTGCATCGCCCTTGACCAAATTGACTCAGAAGGGTGTTTCATTTGTATGGTCGGACAAGTGTGAGGAGAGCATTCAGAAGCTCAAGATAGCCTTGACCACAGCTCCAGCATTGGTTCTACCATCAGCCTCAGGTAAAACAAGCCAAGAAAAGGAGAGACCATGCAGAAAGTTCGAAAGGATCCAACCCAGAAAATCTGATGATCTCTAACCAGAAGGTTCGAGAGTTGGGATCGGTTGTGATGCTTCGAGAGTTGGGATCGGTTGTGTACTAATGCAGGAGGGTAGAGTTATTGCTTATGCTTCTCGTCAGTTGAAGCCCCATGAGAAGAACTACCCGTGCATGATTTGGAGCTTGCTGCCATAGTTTATGCATTGAAGATTTGGAGGCATTACTTGTATGGTGTATCTTGTGAGGTGTTTACTGATCATCGCAGCCTTCAACATTTGTTCAAGCAAAAGGATCTTAATTTGAGGCAGCGGAGATGGTTGGAGTTGCTCAAAGATTATGATATCATTATATTGTATCATCCGGGAAAGGCCAACGTGGTGGCCGATGCTTTGAGCCAAAAGGCAGTGAGTATGGGTAGTTTGGCATACATTCTAGTTGGGGAGAGACCTCTTGCAGTTGATGTTCAGGCCTTGGCCAATAGGTTCGTGAGATTAGACATTTCGGAACCTAGCCGGGTGTTGGCTTGTATGGTTTCTCGGTCTTCGTTATATGATCGCATCAGGGGGCGCCAGTATGACGATCCGCATTTGCTTGTCCTTAAGGACAGAGTTCAGCATAATGATGCTAAAAATGTGACCATCGGCGACGATGGAGTGTTGAGGATGCAGGGACGGATTTGTGTGCCCAATGTGGATGGGCTTCGGGAGTTGATTCTGGAGGAGGCCCATAGCTCACGGTATTCCATTCATTTGGGTGCCGCAAAGATGTATCAGGACTTGAAACAACATTATTGGTGGAGAAGGATGAAGAAAGATATTGTGGGATTTGTAGCTCGGTGTCTCAACTGTCAGCAGGTAAAATATGAGCATCAGAGACCGGGTGGCTTGCTTCAGCAGATGGCTATTCCCGAGTGGAAGTGGGAGCGGATTAATATGGACTTTGTTGTTGGACTCCCACGAACTTTGAAGAAGTTCGATGATATTTGGGTGATTGTGGATCGGCTGACCAAGTCCGTGCACTTCATCCCTGTGTGTACTACCTATTCTTCAGAACGGTTGGCAAGGATTTATTTCCGAGAGATTGTTCGGCTGCATGGTGTTCCAGTTTCTATCATTTCGCATAGAAGTACCCAGTTTACCTCGCAGTTCTGGAAAGCCGTGCAGAGGGAGTTGGGTACTCAGGTGGAATTGAGCACAGCATTTCATCCTCAGACTAATGGGCAGTCCGAACGTACCATTCAGATACTGGAGGACATGTTACGTGCATGTGCTATTGATTTCAGAGGCTCAGGGGATGAGTTTTTGCCGCTGGCAGAGTTCGCTTATAATAACAGCTACCAGTCAACCATTCAGATTGCTCCGTATGAGGCTTTTTATGGGAGACGGTGTAGATCTCCAGTTCGTTGGTTCGAACCCGGCGAGGCTAGGCTATTGGGGACTGACTTGGTTCGGGATGCTCTAGAAAACGTGAAAGTGTTCCAGGAGAGGCTCCGTACAGCACAGTCGAGGCAAAAGAGTTATGCCGACAGGAAGGTTCGAGATGTGTCCTACATGATTGGCGAGAAGGTCTTGCTGAAGGTTTCGCCCATGAAAGGTGTTATGAGATTCGGGAAGAAAAGGAAATTGAGTTCTCGTTTCATTGGGCCGTTTGAAGTGCTTCGGAGAGTTGGGGAGGTGGCTTATGAGCTTGCTTTGCCACCCATTCTGTCGAGTGTACACCCAGTATTTCATGTTTCTATGCTCCGGAAGTATATTGGGGACCCGTCTCATATTTTGGACTTCAGCACGATTCAGTTGGATGATAATTTGACCTATGAGGTAGAGCCAGTGGCGATTTTGGATCGTCAGGTTCGGAAGTTGAGGTCCAAGGAGATAGCTTAAGTGAAAGTTCAGTGGAGAGGTCGCTCCGTGGAGAAGACTACCTGGGAAACCGAGCGGAAGATGCGGAGCAGATAGCCTCACCTATTTGAGACTCCAGGTATGTTTCTTGACTCGTTCGAGGACGAGCGTTTGTTTAAGTGGGAGAGAATATGACGACCCAGCTAGTCGTCTCATGAGTTACCACTCCGTTTTCCCTGTTTCTGCCTTATTATACTTCGTTATCCGTGTTTTATGCAATCACGTTGAATAGTTTGCGTTCGGAGTAGAGTTGGTAAGAAATGAGACACTTGGTCTCTTTTAAGAAGGTTTAAGCTGGAGAAGTCAACCGAATGTTGACTTATGAGTTAGAGGGCTCGGATGTGAGTTCCGATGGTTCGGTTAGTTTCGGGAGGTGATTTATGACTTAGGAGTGTGATCGAAATTGGTTTTGGAGGTCCGGTGTAGAATTAGGCTTGAATTAGTGAAGTTAAAATTTTGGCGATTTCCGGTTGATAGGCGAGACTTTGATCTGAGGGTCGAAATGGAATTCTGAAAGTTGCTGTAGCTTCGATATGTGAATTAGAACTTGTGTGCAAAATTTCAGGTCATTCGGACATGGTTTGGTTGGGTTTAGATCAAAGGAGCGACTTAGAAGATTTTGAAATCCTTAGGCTTGAATCCGACGCGAAATTGGTGTTGATAGGTTGATCTGAGCGTTCCGAAGGTTGGAACAAGTTCGAATGATGTTATGGGATATGTTGGCATGTTTGCTTGAGGTTCCAGTGGCCTCGGGTGAGTTTTGGGTGGTTAAATGGACTATTTCATCGTTGGAAGGAAAATTTACAGAAAAACCAAAGACGAGAATGCGATCGCATTTCTCAAATGCGGACCGCATATCTCACAATGAGATAGCAAACTCAGATAGGTTTCTGGGCAAGATTCGTGTCAAGAATGCGGTCAGAAATGCGGTCGCATTTCTGAAATGCGGATCGCATATTCACCACATGGAGACCGCAGACCGAGACAGATTTTTGGACAAAAACCAACGTCGAAAATGCGGTTGCATTCTTGACATGCGGACCACAAACCATGCTTCGTGCTGAATTGCAGTGAAGGCTAGGGCTACCTTTGCGATGGTCGCGTCAAATATGCGGACCGCATATCTGTTATGCGACAGATATGCGATCGCATTTTAGGCCTGACAGGGGCGTTTTTGTCTCGATTTTTGACCCCTTTATAAAGAGAAATCAGTGCCCATTTGCCATGCAAAAAACCACTGTCGTTACCCACGAAGAGAAACACCTCCAAACACCATGAATCACGGCAAATCAACCTCAAAACTACATCTAAAAGGACTTTCTTGGACAAATTCTTAAAAGAAGGAGCTTTGGCCATCTTGACTAATGGTAGCACTTGACAGAAATCACCTCTCAAACCATTAATTTTCCACCAAACGGTTCATTGATATCCAATATATCTCTAGAACTCCGAGCAATTATTCGATCATTTGACACTTAACCATAAGTGCTTCATCTCATATTATCAATTTTGTTTTCCTTATAAATTTAGCACCATTGCTCTGCGTTGATATATTTGTGATGGTTATTTAAGTTGTTTGAAGAAGTATATCAAATCTAAAGTGGGTAGCTCACAATAAAATTTTTGTTGGTACACCATTTGCTATTATTGCTAATAGCGTCATGCCTCTTAATATGATATTTGCAAGTAATGCATGATATAGAAATATTATTTCAATTCCACCAGAGACATCTACAAAGAATAATCCCGTTATACCAAAGTCGACTCTTTATAATATAGTCTTGAAAGCTTGTTCTTAATTAAGATTTAGCTTTGATTGTGCTCCCTCGGACACTTATATAGTATTTTGATTCTTAATAATATACTATCTTTTTTACTTTATGGTCTAACACTCTTTTTATGGAATAAATTTATGTACCCTAAGATTTTTTTTCACTTGAATAAGAATTACTCATATGATGAATTTAAAAAATAATTGAATTAGATTCTCTTGCTAAATAATTAATTAAAATATTTAATTATTTGATTTTAACATAAAAAATAATTTATTTTATGTTGATTCAGATCTTAATATTAGTTCATCTCTTGTTTTAAATATTTAATCTTAATTATAATTTTATCCACCATAAATTTTATTCTCAAAGAGTAAAAGATTGATATGACATTTCACTTTTAGATCGTTATGTTTGTAGAATCATTAGTGATATTCACTCTTACTAATCATTTTTTTTCTTTCTCACACATTTATATTCTTAAATTTTTTCTTAGTTGTTGTTTAATAATTAGATACTTTTCAAAATTACACGAAAAACTAATTAAAAAATTATTATTTGAGTAGGAAATAGTTTAAATATAAAATAAAAATATATTAAAGTGGGGGTATCTTTTTCTCAATTTCAACTCTTTATGCAGTCAATTTAATATTTGTAACGACTGGCCGGCTGTTTTGAGAGGATTAGTCCTGAATCCCTGTTTATTACTCCCTTTATTTTATTTTGTGGTTATGTGACTTGCCGGGAGATTTGGTTTTTGGTTTCGGAATGAAATAGGACACATAGTCCCTAAAATGAAAGTTTAAGTCGTAGGAATTGACCGTAATTTGATTTGTGTGAAGACGACTCCAAAATGGGGTTTTGACGGTCCCAATAGCTCCGTAGGGTGATTTTGGTTTTAGGAGCGTGTCCGAATGTTGATTTGGAGGTTTGTAGGTCATTTCTATGTCAATTGGCGAAAGTTGGATGATAATTGGAGAGTTTGACCGGAAGTAGACTCTTTGATATCGGAGTCGGATTCCGATTCCGGAAGTTGGAGTATGTCCGTAATGTCAATTGTGAGTTGTGTGCAAAAATTGAGGTTAATTGGACTTGATTTTATAGGTTTCGGCGTCGAATGTAGAAGTTAGAAGTTCTAAAGTTTATTAGGTTTGAATCGATGCGCAATTCGTGTTTTTAGCGTTGCTTGATGTGATTTGAAGGCTCGACTAATTTCGTATGATGTTTTAGGTCTTGTTGGTATATTTGCTTGAGGTCCCGGGAGACCTCGGGGGTGATTCGGACCATGTTCGGTGCATTGCGAAACTTGGGAGATTGCATATTTTGCTGGTGCTGGTGTTGTTGTATGCGATCACGAGTGTGGGGCCATGTCCGTGAAGTGTTAATGTTGGATACTGGATTTTTGTACTACGTGTTCGCAAAGAAAGGGATGAGATCGCAGAAGTTTGGCTTAGAGTTAATCGCGAACGCGTGGTGTTGTTCGCGTTCGCAAAGAAGAGTGGGTGAAGTTGGGACTGGATCAGTTGTGCTACGCGAACGCATAGCCTGTGATGCAAACGCGATGTTGAGGCACCGTTGCTATCCGCGTTCGCGAGAGCTTTTACGCGATCGCGAAGGGTTAAGTTGGGCCGGAGAGAAATTTGTCTTACGGGATCGCGTGTGGATTTCCGCGATCGCGATGTCCAGTTAACTGGGCAGCAGATTAAAATTTCAAAATCGAGGGTTTATGTCATTTTTTACCATTTGGACTTGGGAGCTCAGATTAAGGCGATAATATAAGGGATTTTCAGAGGGATTGTTGGGGTAAGTGTTCCTAACTTGTTTTTGATGAATTTCTACTAATCTATCTTCGATTTCTTCATTTAATTAAGGAGTTGGGTTGAAAAAATTGTAGAAAAAGGTATAAAGTTCTTAGACCAAATTCTTGAGTTTTAAAAGGTCAAATGAGGTCGGATGTGGATAATTCTTGTATGGTTGGACTCGATATCGAATGGGTGTTCAAATTTTATAATTTTGGTCGCGTTCCGAGATATGGGCCCGGTCGACTACTTGGAGCAATTTTTCAATTCTTTGCTAAAATCATAATTTTCTTATTTAGATTAGTTTTCTATAGTTATATTTATAATATATAATTATTTTTGGCTAGATTTGAGCCGTTCGGAGCTAGAAAATCGAGGGAAAGACCTTCTAATTGATTGATTGAGCGAGGTTTTAGGTAAGTGACTTGTCTAATCTTGTGTAGGAGAAATTCCCCTTAGGATTTGGTACTGTTATGGTAAATTGCAATACGTGACAATCATGTACGCGAAGTGACGAGTGCGTACTCAGGCTAAATGTTGAAAATCCAGTTTTTTGCTAAATAGTTCCTCCTTATTCCCTTAATCGAGTTACTCTAGCACGTGCAATCATCGTGTTTAGTCTAATGTCACATGTCTACGTGTCTTATCTCTTACTTGCAATTTGTGCAACATGCTTAGTTGAATTACCTGCTTCCTTTGATTTCGTATTCATTCTTTAACTGTAGGATTCCTTGCTGTAATTTTATTGTTCCACTTGTTATGTATTAATTTCATGATTTTTGTTGAGATAATTGTTTGGTTGTGGCACGAGGTTTCTGCCGTGCGGAGTGTTATTGTGGCACGAGGTTTCTGCCATGCGGAGTGTTGTTGTGGCACGAGGTTTCTGCCGTGCGGAGTGTTGTTATGGCGCGAGGTTTCTGCCGTGCGGTTATCATTGTTTGCACGAGGTTTCCGCCGTGCAATTGTGAGATATTTACTTTTGGGATATGAAGAGGTTCCTCGGTAGTGCCCCCTTTTGGTTTCGTCTATTTGTTGTATTGTTGTTGTTGTGGTTGTTCCTTAACTTGTAAGATTCTTGTTTCCGTACGTGTTGTATTTGTCTTCTTTGATTCCAGGTTGTTATTTTCTGTAAATCCCTTACTGTTTCAATTCTCTGTTATTTCATTGTGTCATTATATTATCTGTCCTGTTCTTATTATCTCCAGTAGAGCCTTGACTTAATATCGTCACTACTCTACCGAAGTTAGACTTGACACTTACTGGGTACGGTTGTGGTGTACTCATACTACGCTTCTGCACATATTTCTGTGCAGATCCAGGTAACTTCCTATAAGCCTCGATATTAGAGGATCGTGCTACTGCTTGGAGCTCGATATTAGAGGGTTTGTGCTGCTGCTTGGAGACTTCAAGGTATATCTGCCCGCATCCACAAGCCTCGGAGTCCTCTTTTATCCCGTTCTTTTCTTATTTCCTTACATTTTGATAGACAGTGATGTATAGGAGCGTTCCACACTGTATCTAGAACTTGTGACTTATATTTCACCGGATTTTGGAATTTGTACATGTTGAGCGGCATTTTCATTTATATAGTTGTTGTTGTTTGCTATTTAAGTTATCATTTCAGTTATTCCACATAATTGTTAAGTTTACCTAGTCTTAGAGATTAAGTGCCGTCACGACATCTTACGAAGGGAATTCTGGTCGTGACAATATTAATTTTATTTTTTCTTGGTATTGGACATCATGGAGCGGTAATGTATTGCCAATAAGGATTCTTATGAAATTATTTTTATTCAACCTTCCTACATATTTTTAATAAGAATTTAATAGATAAAATTTTATTAATTTTAAAAATTAAAAATTAGTATAGAAGGTATTATAGTCCAAAAAATAGGTTATTACAATTATGTCCTTCCCCATGTGTTCTTCCGCTTAATATTTTAGGGCTATTTTGGTATATTAATATTGTATTTATGCTTTATTAATAATATAGGCTCTCCTTTTCTAAATAAATTTGGACAATATAATACATTCTCAAATTAAATTAGTAATAGGATATTATAATATGTTTTCAAATTAAATTGTTAATATGAATTTTAAGAAGTATATTCTAAAAGTAATAGGATTATATGGCTAAAGATATTTATTTTTTCAATTTTATATGAATTAGACATCCCCAAACTAATTATACTATTAGGATTCCTAAAGGTAATCATGTAGGATTCCTAACGTGTAGTATTATGTCCTAAAACTAATAGGATAATAAGACTAATATCTCGAATTTCGGTTATGTCCTTTTATTATGAGTTATTATGCTTAATATTATAAGGTTAATTTTTAAACCGACATTGTATTCATGCTTTTATAATAATATAGATAGATAGACTAGTTACAATGTACGTGCATTGCACGTGAGTCTTTAGTCAGAACTTTGATATGAAAGAACAACTAACAGTAACAAATTATTTACTAGATGAAATAATCATTGTTGCTTTATCGTATTCAAAGCAATAAAATATTAATTACACAAATGTTTTGATAAATGAAGTTCATGATTAAAGATTTTAGAGAAGTATATATTTTTAATCACTACTAAAAATAATAGCAGATAAATATTGTTTTTGGTATATATGTGAATTATATATATAGTATACATATTTTATATACTATTTGGCTAGCTAATATAATTATTTTTGATAAAGGGATCAATTTAATATTTTGCCTGGATTTAAGCGTCGTATACTCCATGGTTATTTAATAAATTGCAAGGGATTTCGATTTTTGTACATTTTTCACTCAAAATGATCACCCCGCTCCTTAAAATACAGTAACAATAATAGTCACAACCATGCAAGAAAAACAAATACATGTGACACCTATTAAAATGATTTTTTTAAACATATAACGTAACATTGTTGAGAAGTTTTTCACAATTTTTTGAACATATGTAAGAGTAATAAAATACATGATTAATCACATGAATCACATAATTGCGTCGAGTTCATACCTTTTTCCTTGAAAATATTATCGAAAATTATGAAGAAGTATAGGATAATTTTGAAACTCATTTCAATCTTTTGAGTTAAAACAATTTTAAAACTTTTGGATAAATCTTCATTATTTAAATATGTACTATCGACAATAATCAAGAATTACGTTGACTTGAAGAATAGATACACTTAAAAGAATTATATTACTCTAATACTCTAAAATAACATAAGTATCCCCCAATAAATCAGTACCTTAAATAGTACAAACATTTATTTTATAAAAAATAAATATTTATTATCTAGAATAAGTTAAATATGAAAAAGATAGATAATTTGAAAAACAAAACTTAAATTTATAAACTCAATATCCTCGGAACAGTACACAAAGATAAAATGAATACCTTATATTATACAAGCTTCCTATTTGTTTGGAAAGTTCCAGTTGATTTTCACATTCTAGATGAATATCGTAATATGTTTTTGCTTTTGTAACATAGCCAATTCAATCATTGTGTTTCACTTACTTTAAACTTTTTTTAACCAATCATCAAGCATAATACATTAATAATAATATTCTAAATATTTTGTGTTTTATTTGAATATAAATTGATGTAACATTGAATTGGAAACAATTTATGGCACATGAAAATCTAATGAAAATAAAACAATCAAAGGAAAAATTTGTTAAACTGGGATATGTAAAAGACTTGAGCGAACTTGTTCTAGGAATGTCTAACATATATCCATCGATTTTCTTTGGGAAATTTGTGAAGGAATCAATTACTCATATTGAAGTAAAAACAAATAAATTAAAGAGAACAATCTCATTTATATTATTAGAACCACCTTATTATCATGTAAAAGAAAAATATTCATATAGACTTGGCCCTATATTTTTTTTATCATTTAAAAGTAGATGTTATATTTTAAAAGATTATAATTTAATTATATTTTTATTATTTAATATTTTAAAAATTAACTCAATTTATTATGTAATAACTCCTCATACTTAGGAACACATAATATATCATATAATTTAGTTTTAGCTTTATACGAACTAATAAAAAATAACTTTAAAGGATAGTAAGAATTTATTAATTTGTTTAAAATGTTATAAATGTTTTTAGAGCATAGTACTAAAATTTTCTTTTTTGTTATAGAAAATTGTAATTAGGAACAATAATTCTTTTTGATAGAAAATTATGAATGTGCTTTTCTTATTCAAGTAGGATCGACATTTTAGGGTCGGCAATATGTGTAGTTTAAATCAAAAAAGAATTTTATTATTAAATAATTTATTATTAGATCATTAAATTATACAAATATTTAAGGGCATAAAAGTCGATTAATATTTCAAAGATATTTTAATTGTTCAATATTTAGCATAAATTATTCATGTTTTTATAATAATATAAATATAGATAAATAGATATAGATATAAATATAAATATAAATAGATAAATATAGATATGCTAAGATATAGATGCAATCTATGTATTCAGTATTGACAATTGATGTAGGTCTCGAATCTCAGCAAAATCCTTCCTCTTTTCCCCATTTCCCTTTTTCAGTGCTCATTTCGACTCTAAAGAAAATAAAATTAAAAATTCACGGTGAGAAAAGTCAATAAATTTTCAAATTGTGTTATTAATATTTTGACACATAATTGCATCGATCTATTATATATTAAGGCCTCATTTATTTATTTTTAAGATTAAGACGTTTGAATCTGAATACACATGTGAATATTAAGATGTGTATTAAGATTAAGATCTCTAAATCTGAATACACATCTGAATATTAAGATGTGTATTAAGATCTGAATACTAAATGATTAAGTTTGATTTTTAATATCTGAATGTATAAGATTTATCTTTATTTGAAAATTAATAAACATAAAATTCAAATGAAATACTAATTAATCTAATATCTATCAATAAATATATACTTTTTTTAAGAATATAGTAGTTGGTGGTGGTGATGACTAAAGATGGTGCTTGTGAATGCCGATTAGAGGCTGTGGTTGGTGGTAGTTTTGGTTGATGTGGTAGTTCAGGGTAGTTGCTAGTGGTGATTAGTAGCAGTGGTAATTATGATTGAGGATGGCGGTGGTGAGTGGTGATAGTTAATAATGGTGGGTGGTGATGATAGTTGTGATCGAGGAAAGTGGTGGTGGGTGGTGATAGCTTATAATGATGGGTAGTGCTAGCTATGATTGTTGATGGTGATGGGGTGGTTAGTTGTGGTAGTTGAGGTGGATGAGTGTTTGTGGTTGAGAATGATGGTGGTGGGAATGGTGCGAATGGCGGGTGGTGGTAGTCGATTATGGTGGCGGCTATGATTGAGGATGATGGTGGCGATGGTGGTTGGGTATGGTGGTAGTGATGGTGGTATGGTGGTAGTTAATAATGGTAGGCGGTGGCGACGATTAATAATGAATATGGATGATAGCATCTTAATGAAATTAAGTCTCTATTATGGATCTTAATCATACAGACTTATTTAGACCCATTAAGTGATTGCGAAGTAAAAAAAACAAACACATCTAATGATTAAGATCTGAATAATTAAAATTCAGACTTTAAATACAAATACACTTAATATCTAAAATCTGAATGATTAAGATTCATACTTCCAATACGTGCAAATAAATGGCCTATCTATGATCTAGTTTTCGCAACCTATCAAACCGGCTCCAAGAAAGTACACATTTATAGGAAACAAACCTAACTCACACATTATTTACACCATTCCACATTATAAAACGATAAAATTAAGATAAAATTTGCATTAAATAATTATGTTAAGGATAAAAACGCATATAAATGACATACTTTTACCATATTCATTGGTGTAAATACGGAATGTTGTAACATAAAAGTTGTGGAGTAATAATTACTTCTCAACATTTATCTAGAAATTTTAAGTTTGAGCCTTAAAAATAAAGTTATAATTTGGTAGGAGAGTTTTATATCAAAAGGGAAATTTTTGGTAAACAAAAAAATATGAGATCTTTACCTAAATATTTTTTCTAATGGGTATACATAAATTATGTTCTTATTATATATAGTTATATATATATATATATATCAACTATTTTTAGTTTAAGCGGTTGAACGAGCATTATTTAAGTTATTTTAAAAAAATAATGGAATGTTGTGGTACATCTTGCACCGTTCAATATACAATGACTATGACCAAAAGAGACAAAAAGCGGTAGTTAGGTAAGTACCTAACTCCGGCTATAACAACACACCTTCTCAATCTCCACGCACCCCCAACTTTCCAAAATCCCCAAGTTCACTTGCTTAGACCTAGTGTAGCTGTGTAAGGGAACAAGAACATCACAAATTTGCTATCTTGGGATCGATCTAAAGTCTAAAACTACTTCAAAAAGGTCTTATTGAGGTGCATTAATTATTTGTAGTTGTAAAACATGGAGGAAAAAGCAGGAAAAGAAGAAACAGAAGCAGTGGAGCTGCTAGGAAAAACAGTGGAAAACAAGCAAATCATATTTAAAGGATACATAGAAGGAATACCAAAGGAAACTGATATGGAGTTAAGAATTGGAAAAAAGTTGAAGCTAGAGAAAGTCCCAAAAGGGTCAGGTGGGTTATTGGTCAAAAATTTGTACTTATCTTGTGATCCTTATATGCGTGGCCGAATGCGCAATTTCACTGGATCTTACATCCCTCCTTTCATTCCTGGAGAGGTAATTAACTCAGAATTTAACTTATATACACTGATAGAGTCATAAAAAAAATTTTAGATAGTGTAATTTAACTTGCTTTAGCAAGTCGCCCGCCTTATTTTCTATGTTGTTGATTCCACTTTCTATGTGCAGTTACTTCTAATTATGGTGACATGACGTTTGACAAATTGCTAACTATTGTACTATATCTTATAACTTGCTTTATAACAACTGCTATGCCTCAAAAGAAAAAGGTAGCCTGGTGCACTAACCTTCCGCTATGCGCGGGATCCAGGAAAGGGCCGGACAACAAGGGTCTATTGTATGCAGCCTTACCCTATATTTCTGTAAGAGGCTGTTTCCACAGCTAAAAACCGTGACTTCCTGGTCACATGACAACCACATTACCGGTTACGCCTAGGTTCCCCTTCAACAACTGCTATGCCTCAATCCCAAGAAAATTGGTGTTTGCTATATGAATGAATACTCACAATCCATATCGCTCCATTTAAGCCCGTTTTGGTCCATTATTATAAAAGCTTAGTTTTTCTAGCACCGGAAGTTCTCTACATTTTGCAGTGGCATTGGAGGCATCTTGTTAATTGATTTAATTGGAATATTATGGTTATGTTTAATGTTACTTATTTTACAAGTTGTAATGATCTCCCTTTTTTTCTGCTGTATTTATTAAGATCCTTCTATCTCTTAATTTAACCAATCCTCAATCTCAAACTAGTTGAGATCGGCTGCATGAATACTTTATGTTCAGAGGAGTCATGGTGATTTAAGTATTTTTACAGCAGCCCTCCTTCTTTGTCCGGATTTTGAGATTGGCTATGCTTGTTCTCTAATATTTGGAATTTCACCGGCTTCTGCAAAAATTCACCTGTCCTTAAACTGTGTTTATTGGTGCAATAGTGGTGCGGTTGGGCCTATTTGAGTCTTTATTGTCACACTGCCATTGTCAGCACAATTTCTTTGGTTCTGGAAAGGTGAAAGGGCTTTCTGTTTCCAGTGAAACTAGATGCTTAGTGTACTTATGCTTAATTGCTCATACAAAGTATTCTAAGTTCAATTATGTTTATCTAACGGATAGATTTGATGATAGCAATTTGAGTCTTTATTTTCTTGAACAATGCCATAGCTTCATAGTTCCTTTGTTTCTGGAAAAGAAAACTACATTGTATTTATATGCTATCCATGTCATAAGTTCAACACAGTTGTCTAACACTATATTTGATGGTGGCAAACTACAAATCGCAGAACAATAAAACTGCTCTTTTTGAAAACACCATATGCTGCCGGTGCATAAAAAGCAAATTTAATGAATTCCCTCTGGCAATCCTTAGATGCACCACACAAGTAGCAACAAAAAAAACCAGTTGTAGCAGCTGCATTTATAGTTGAATTTTGATGTAGTACAAAGATCACAATGCTAGTATTTGACATTTATGAGACGTTCTTTTCCTATTTTGTCTTGGCCATAAGTTTATTGCAATGAAGCTTAACTATAAATGTTTGGAAAGGTAATTGAAGGATTTGGTGTGTCCAAAGTTTTAGACTCGGATAATTCAGACTTCAAGCCAGGTGATATAATCTCAGGGTTCACTGGTTGGGAAGAATACAGCTTAATTTACAAAACCGAGCAGCTGAGGAAAATTCAGGCTAATGATATACCTCTTTCGTATCATATCGGTCTTCTTGGTATGGTTAATCTTGACCTAAAGTCTCTTAACTTTATTAGCACCATAACATCCATATAATTTAGTTTCTTCGTCTGAGCTTTGTGCAAGCTTGTTTTCACCTCTTTAGTATCAAATTCTTTTATCACCAAACTAGTACTTTTGTGTTCAATGGATGCACAGTTTCTATTTTTCTGCGCTAAAATTTCTTGATCTGCACTGGTCCATCCTTCTGAAACGTTTTCTTCGATATGCTAAATCCCACCCCCCAAGTCCCCAAATTCAGGAGCCCAAAAGTTGCCGTTTTCCACTTTGCTCTCTTGGTGATCGAATTATTCTGTCACCTTACCCCGCTATTTTGAGTTTGCTATTACTAAAAATCTTTAGCTAATTTCAGATATCTGCAGTTTAATTCGATCTACTTTTGTCGTCCGTTATGGCAATTTCTTAGACGTGATTTTCCAGTTATTTTTCAATGTCTCGTTGCTTCTTCAAGAGTCTGATGAATGTGGACTTTATTCAGGCATGCCAGGTTTTACAGCTTATGCTGGATTTTATGAGGTTTGCGTACCTAAAATAGGAGAATATGTTTTTGTATCTGCTGCCTCAGGAGCAGTTGGCCAGCTTGTTGGCCAACTAGCTAAGTTACATGGATGTTACGTTGTAGGAAGTGCCGGGTCAAAAGAGAAAGTAAGTCTCCTGCCGCAGATTGTGAGGTCTCTTAGAAATTGCATTGTTACTTTCATGTTATTGACTGCAAATTCAACCTCATATTTTAGGTTGACATATTAAAGGATAAGCTTGGATTCGATGGAGCATTCAACTACAAGGAAGAAGCAGACCTTGATAATGCTCTTAAAAGGTGAGGGAAATGTCTAAACAAACTTTAACTGTCGGAAAGTGGAGTGTCGGAAAGTGGAGTAACTTAGCGCCAGAGGCGGATATAGGGCGGATTTTGTGGGCTCAAATGGATTCATCATTTTCTTGTTGAACTATACATATGGCAAAAAAAAAGTACACATATAATAAGATCACTTTCATTCCGAACACACTGAGTCTAATCCTGGAATAGCCTTTGCTTAGAGCATTATAAAGATGAACAAAGTCTATTTTGATATTAACAATCAAATCTAACTCTTATTTTCACTTTGCTTGATAGTCGCTTTCCCGAGGGCATCGACATTTACTTTGACAACGTAGGTGGATCCATGCTAGATGCGTCATTGATCAACATGAGGTTTAACGGCCGAATTGCCATATGTGGGATGGTATCTCAGCAAAGTCTTTCTGATCCACAAGGGATACACAACTTGATTCAACTCATCACGAAGCGTGTTAAGATGCAGGGCTTTCTCCAAAGTGATTACCTTCATTTATTTCCGCGCTTTCTTGAAGATGTTACTAGTTTGTGCAAGGAAGGAAAGATTACATATTTAGAAGACATGAATGAAGGCCTTGAGAGTGGCCCATCTGCTTTTGTTGGGCTATTTTCTGGAAAGAACATAGGTAAACAGGTCATCCGTGTGGCGCACCATTAAACTTTATCAGACCCCTCATTTGCTCTATAGATATAAAGATCTTACTGCTATCTCCAAGCTTGACAATCTAGTGTTCCAGTCTTTATTTAACAAACAATAAAAGAACCAGGTTGTTTAGATCTTTGTAATAGTCTTCTATCAGGCAAGTCTTTTGTTCTTTTTTTGTCGCCGCTTGTGAATGTTCTTCAGAAATATGTTAAAATTTAGAGTTAATACCTAAAACCCGTTTAAATTATCACATTTTTGGTAAGTTTCCTACTTAAAATTCGGTGTCCCCAAAACACCCGTTGAACTATGTTGTCCTTCATATTAAATCCCTTGATTGCTGACCTGGCATAATGTGTGTAAATACTCGCTTGGAAGTGCGTGACGGTTGAAAAAACCCATCAAAATGGCTCACATGACAGAAAATAATGGCTAATTAGCTTAACCCTCTTTCAAATTCATTTTTTTAAATAAGTATTCTTCTTATTTCAGTTATATCCACCTTTCTTCTTTATTTTTTCACCATTCTTCTTTATTTTTCACTTTTCTTCTTCATTTTTTAACTTTTTTTCTTCAGTTTTCCATGTGGGTTTCCTCTAGAAAAATTTTCTCCTCTCTTGTTTCCTCTGAAATGATTTATTCTTTTTCTTGTTTTAGTCTTCTTTCATGTCTTACACATATGGTTGAAAGAATACCAATTTAAATCTTCTTATTAAACTCAACACCTTATGGAGAAAAAGTTGAATCTCTCGAACTTTCTTTATGTAATCTTAAATTAGAGAATGTAATTGTTGGCCAATTGATTTTTAATTTTATTTGTGAAATTTTATTTTTAGTAATTTTACGTAAGATGATTTTTAAGAAATGCAACACTATATGCCTTTATTTCTATTTTTACATACTGCGCTACAAAGTGAATATAAGTATGGACTTATTCAATTGTAGTCTATCATAAAGCACAATTACAATTAAACCTAAGATTGACACAGTACATTAAATACTATTTTGGCCAAAATTCTTAAAATTAATCAATCATCCGAGAGTAATACATCATGAGTAATACTGTATAAAAAAACTTTGAACAAACCATAAGTTAATATAGTTAGACATATGCACCTTTAAGAGTCCAACATGAGGTTTTAATATATAGAAAAATATAGTTCATTAGGGGGTTTTGGGGACACCACATAGTTAAGTAGGTAACTGACAAAAAAGTAATAGTTTAGGCAGGTTTTAGACTGAGTTAATTGTCAAGTGTAGTGCTACATGGTATGTTTTTCTAGATAATTAGGAGTGTGTACTAGACGCACCTCTAAGAATGCAATGAGGGGTTTTTAATATGAAGGGCAATATAGTTAAGGAATTTTAGGGACACCGAATAATTTAAGTAGGAAACTGACAAAAACATAATAGTTTAGGAGGATTTTAGGAATTAGGATTTAGGCAAAACTCCGATTTTGCCGGAGAGAGAGAACTTAAAGAAGTTTGCTGACTGAGAGTAGTGTCAATTAGGTCAAGAGCGGGAGATGATGTGCTAGTGATGGAAGAAGAAGAAGTAGGAACAGGTGAAATGGGTTGGGGTGATGAGATGGCATGTCACGTGGTGTCCACTTCATCAAAATCTAGTGCCACATGAGATTAGGCGTCCATCTAGGATAATTCTAACGGAGAAAGAGTTTATTTGAACTATTTGGGTAATGATAAAGGTATTTTTAGACTGATAATATAATTGAAAGTAAATTTAATCTTTTCGCATAGTAAAAGAATAATTTTGACCCTTTTTCCTTAAAAAATTGCTGGCACACAAGTTGTCCATTAAGACTTGTGTTCGACATATAGTAGTCCACTCGGAGGTATGGGCTAAGTTATGACGATCCGGTAGGACGCAAGGCAAGTTCTGCCCATATATGAGAACTTAATTTTTTCCAAACTTATTGAAATAGGGTAACAACTTAACAATCACATCAAACAGATCCTATTTATGGCCGTGGTTAAAATTTGGAATCTTTAGGTGTTGTTATTCAATGGTATCTTGACAATCTTTTTTGAGTTTTAAGTTATATATACACTTTTGCAATATAAAGATTTTTATGTGATGGTGTAATTTCTTTTTCTTTTTTTTATAGAACTCATACTCTTAATTTTGTGACCTAAAAAGTACTTCATATTTCCTTATATAATGTCCTTCTCATGGCTTTTGTCCAATCACAATACGTTATTCATCCAAGATTCCAAATCAATAATATCATGGTTCCAATTTTATGGATGGCCCCGAAAGGACCAAATCAAGAATATTAGGAAAACCAAAATATTGTGCAATCTAAGAGTAAATATATATACACGCACCCCCCTTCTCCCCCCCGATATAAACCGTTAAACTTAAACCCCTCCTCCCCTTAATTCCCCTTAAATTCCATAGCTTTGCGCCTGCAATCTTCTTCCCCTAACATCTTCAGGTTTCTTCTCCCCTTTTCGCCCTTAAAAATCATAGAATGGCACTTATAACTTGCGGTTTATTTTTACAAACAATTTTTAAAAAGTGTATCGTTGTAATGTACTGCATTTTTCGCTGTCTAATTTTGAATTGTAAATTCTGAATGCGTCTCTACTAATTTTGAAGTTTAAAGTTTTAACAATCTCTAATTATGTTTTGTTTCAGGTCGCATTGATCACTAAAATCAGCGGTTGATTTGACTGTTCAGTTGTAACGGTCTCAGTTAACAAAAGTTATCGCCTTTTCTTTGCCGCCGGCAAAGACGTTCGAAAATTCCGTCGACGGCTTGCTGGTTAAACTTGTGTGCGGAAGTTATTGTCCTTTTACACATGTCATAGTTCTTTTTCATATCACTTGTGTCAGGTAGACACTAATTTTAATCTTTAATACTAAAAGATATTACTCTTTCCGTCCCAATTTATGAAATGGTATTTGACTTGACATGAACTTTAAGAAAAAAAGAAATACTTTAAAATTCGTGGTCTAAAACAAGCCCTAGACCTTTTCTTTTTGATAACAGTGGTGTCATTTGTTACCTTCCACCAACAACAAGGTATCGGGTAATTCTATCCACCAAGGCTTGGGCAGATGGTAAGAATCACCTAGTGTTTTTGTCTTCGCTGGGATTTGAACATGAGACTTCATAGTTCTCAACCCACTTGATTGACTACTAGGCCACACCCTTGGGTGTAATAAGGCATAGACTTTATGTGATTGTAAATCATCTCATTTAAGTGTAAAATCAAAAGTTTTTTAAAGTTAAATTATTTCTAAATATAGAAATGTGCTCTTTTTCTTGGAACAAACTAAAAAGGAAAATGTACCACGTAAAATGGGACATAGGAAGTATTATAAATGCAATTTTTTGGTACTTCATGGGTGATCCTCCTTTTTAAAAAGGATTGTCATATGTTACTTTATACAAAAGCAACTACTTGAAAAATGATCCTGTAAATGATTCTACAAAGTAAAATATTTTTCGTGGAAATCATTTTCGCTCATATCAAATGCACATGGTGTATCTCTTGTTTTCTGTGTGAGATCAAGTGGTCTTGGGACAGAGGTTTTTCCATTTTTCTGACTTGGGATTTTTATTTAGGTGGGAAATTTGTTTAGTAACTGATGGCAGCTCCAGGGGGACCTAGACCAGGGAATATACCACCCAATTACAATCCTAATGCACTTGCTGATGGAATGCAAAATTTGCAAATTAATAGACCCAATCGCCTGCCTTCAAACCCCAGTGGTAGTCCTAGGCCTAGTGCAACACCTTCTGGGCAGCAGCCACCCCCTTTTGCTGGTGTGCCACCTGCGAGTCGTCCAGGACCTCCTCCACCTGGCGCATTCCAAAGGGGTCCTATGCAAGCTACACTGCCTCCCAATTTAATTTCTAGATCATCCGGTCCTCCTTCTGTGGGTCAACCTACACCACCCTTTGCATCTAGGCCGCCTCCTGCTGGTGCAGTGCCTCCTTCTGTGGGTGGTACTGCCATTCGCCCGCCACCTAGGGCTTTGCCTTCTGCACAAGGTCCTCGTGCCGGCCCACCAGGACCTTTTGCTGCTTCAACAAGCCCTCTTGTGCCGCCTTCTGGTGTTTCTAGTTCAGCTAGTAATCGTCCACCTGCACTTGGTCCGCGGACAATGCAGAATGGACCACATTTTTCTCCGGCAAGCAATACAATGAGGCCACCAGCTGCAGCTCCTCCATCAGCAATGTTATCATCTGGAACTCCTTCTCACCCTCCAAGGATGCGTTCACCCTTTGGTAGTCCACCTGCCAGCACAACATCAGTTACTGCACAACCGCCACCTCCATTTCCGGGATCAGTTCACAATGTGCCACCTCCTTCAGGTTCCTTCCCCTTTGCATCACCAGTCCCAGCCATGCCTCCTCCTATGGGTGCTGCTTATGGAATGCAGACATGGCACACACAGCCTCATCAGGTAAAATATGATTACCATATTGTCATTGTACTTTTAAGGTAATATGTTCTACTTTCCTGAAATTAGTGTAACAGTTGTGCGCATATCCTATTTAAGGAAAAATACAATATAGTTTGCATCCATGGTAACAGAGAATTTATAGCTAGTTTATTTGCCAAGTGTAGTAGCATGACATATGAAACTTAAGAGACAGATGTGAATAACAAGTTATGGGATACTTATTACTCCATTATTCACACTAGTAAAAGTCCACAATTCATCGCAAAGAGATTACAGCTCAAGGGAGTTCAGAAAATATGGATAAGTTGTCTACGCCACTTACATTTTTTTGTTTGATCAGTAAGTCACAGGAGAATTACGAATTTAATGAGTTCTGTAAACATAAAATTAGCTACTTCTTGGTTCTGGCTGCAGAAACAGCTTCAAGGCTTCAGTAAGCCTAACGATACAAGAGATTCACACTGACTTAATTGATAGAAAGAATCTATCATGTTGAGAATCATGAAGCCTTTTGATGCTGTTTACCAGTAACTTAGCAATACCTTGCTTCTATATTGGGCTGTTAGTAAAAGGACAGCCTAGTGTACAAGGCATCCCGCGTTCACTTAGGGTTGGAAAAGGGACCGCACCCAAGGGGTATGATGTAGACAGCCTAACCTAATGCAAGCATTAGTGGCTTCTTCCATGGCTCAAACCCGTGACATATTGGGCTGTTAGTATCGACAAGAAATTGATTTTTGAAGTAGTAGGGTCTTAAAATGGAGAAAGCAGTTTTAAGACCTTACCATGAGGTTAAGCGCATAAAGTGAAGAAAAGTAGAGAAGAAGAAATTAAGTCATTTTGAGTTGATCGGCTTAGAAGTCCCTTTGGATAAGGTTTCATTCATTAGATACGTACTTTCATAATCTTCATGAACTTGAGATGAGATAATCAGAGACTTTACATTGATGATCACGAGTTATTATGTTCATTCACTGTCTATGCTTGACAATTGTGCTTCAAACCAATAACCTTATAAAACAAATTAGCTACATTGCTAGCTTGAGGAAGTATTTTCTTAATTTTTAACAGGAGTAAATTCAATAAAAGATAATTCAAATTTTGATATACTATATAGTTTCTACACGCTCACTTCACCAGGATGATGTAACTCATTTATGGTGTTGTGAAGTTAATGTCATAAGATTGCTCATTGATGCATGTGATGCTTAGATCAGTCGCTTCTTGGAAATCCTGTAGCTGCTCCCTTGACCGTCTCTTTACCTATATCTAATGAAAAAATGTGTATCCTACTTGGTGTAACATTTCAACATTAACCTTTGACTCCAAAAGCTTACTCATTCTAGGGGTCGATTTTTTTGGAAAATCCATTGTGATTGTAATTCTTGTAGATTCATAATATTGTTCTTCAGTATAGGTAGGTTAAATTCCTTATTATTTCATGTGAATGAAGATGTCCTTTAGGTAGAAGCATACTACTGGCAGATCTTTTTTCTGTTTGCGTCTAGCCTGTTAAGAGCGAGAACCAGCATGTTTAGCTATGTTTTCTACTGTCCGCCAGAAATTGGCAGAATACACAAGCAACAGTATGCTTTGTTAAGGGAGAAGTAAAGACTCTTTCCTCTAATCTAATTAGGAAACTCTATAAATTCTCAAGCTTCTTGTCAATCTTTACTTCAAGACCATAACATACGCAAGTAGCGTGCAAAATCCTTTAATCAAATCTTCTGCCATCAATTACCATGAATACAGAATAATGTGTATGCTTTGATCAACCCAGATCTTTCCTATGGAAAAAGAGATTCATGTTCTCTTCCAAACTCACCTTTGTTATTTTTGGTTAGAGTAACTCTGAGCCATTCCTTTTATATGAAAAAGAGTGTAGAGTAACACTGAAAAAGTTGGATCTTCTTCTTTCGAATTTTCAGAAATGTTGAAGTGTGTGGGAATCACATCTAAATGCTTAAACTGTTAGAGAGAGCACATATAATCTACTTAATTATGTGGTCAACACGACCCCTCACGTATTGTCCTGTTTCTTTTCAATGGGCCAAGTACATGGAAATTCTTTTGCTTAATTGGGTGGCTGTGAGTGAGACTTGAACTTAGGACCTCTTTCTGCTTTGGTATCATTTTAAAGTGTGTGATCATTTCATCTAAATGCTTAAGTTTGTAGAGAGAGAAAAGTGATGCAATAAAGAATAAAAAAATCGACCTGTCCTGAATGCAATTGGAAGTGGCATACTGATCTTCTGCCAAAAAAAAAAGCAACACCTATAAACATGGTGCTTTTAAAAGTACTTTTCTTCCTTGTTCCTAATGAAATCCTACAACCATGATGACTAAGTTATTGGATCAAGTAGGTTCAAGTATGCCCTTTGTACTTGGTCCTGCTTTTTGTATGCTTCTTGTACTATATTTCCACTTCATATGAGGTATTTATGATGAATTTACCGGTTTTATAGGCGGCTCCACCTTCTGCTGTACCTGCTTCAATGCAACCACCTAGGATGTTTGGGATGATGCCGCCACTTTCAAATCAAGCAGAGGCTGCAATAACTCCTTCTATGGGTTATGCTGGATCTGCATTAACTGGCAATCAAAAATTGATTCCGATCAAGTTCCGCGCCCAATTCCAAATTCTGCAGTAATCCTGAACGCAACTCGTCAAGGCAACCAAGCCAACCCTCCTCCGGTAAATTATATCTTAGTTGCAGGAAAAAGATTGTTTTGCTTCAAAGTATTGTTTGCGGTTTCCAGGGATTGTGTTTATTGCCTTATGACTGTGCTTTTCCGTAAATAATAATCCTAGTGTATTGTAAAGGTTCATATAAATTTACTATAAGAAAAAAGAAGCAAAGGTTCATATCAATTGAAGTTTCTTTTCCGTATTCTTTTTCTAATGTTCTTCTATTTCGCCTGTCTCTCTTGAAGCCTGCCACCAGTGACTACATCGTTAGGGATACTGGAAATTGCAGCCCACGGTACATGAGGTGTACTATTAATCAGGTGCATATCTTCACTATATTTTTGTTTATCTGTACATTACCATTCCATATAATGGATTTTGTGTATGCTTGTTCCTTGGGAAGTGCATGCTTGTTGACCAAAAAATTCTGACCATGGGAACTGATAGTAGATGATTGGTCCTTGTTGTTTGTTCAACAGATTCCATGCACCGTTGACCTTTTGACGACCTCTGCAATGCAGTTGGCTTTGTTGGTCCAACCTTTTGCTCTTCCTCATCCTTGTTAAGAGCCCACTGAAGTAATTCACCCTTTCTCCTTGTGAACATTTTTCTTGCCAGACATTTCATATTTATCTTGTTTCCTTTTGTTAGGCTTCTAGCATATTTTTTCCTCGATATTTGAGTCTCATATGTAAGTTTTCAAGTTCCTTCTATGCTGATCAAAGCCTATCCATCCATGCTAAAAGAACATTAACATGTATTGAAAGAGTTAATTAGTTATTCAACTCTAGTTGTTGCATTTGATATGTCAGCCCTAGTGTTTAGTGCTATTAGGTGGGAAGAAATTGCTTGAAGCAGGTGGTAGGACTAAAGATGCATCTTATGCTATACGGGCAAAGAACTGTAGCTAGTCAAAGAGTTAAAAGTCTTGATCTTTTGGCGGTGGGAAGAAGGCTGGGGAAATGCTCATATATCACAGCAAGAGAGAGGAGAGCTGAAATAAGACAGTAAACATGACAATTAACTAGTCTGTAACATTGCTGGAACTAAAGAAACACCTTTTAGTGCAAGTTTTTGCTTATATGAGATGGTAGTGAAATCTGTGGATGATGCCATTTTGGTGATTGATTAGTTTGATCTCTTTGGTTTTGGTTGGCATACTTGACTAGCTTTACGATATATTTCATATATTGTGTCGATGAAAATCCTGCTAGGTGCTGGCGGGATGCTTTTTCCCATGTTCTTTTTGTGACTATAACAGGGATAAAATTGAGTAGCAGGTAGACCTTATGGAATTGTGTGAAGTATCAACTGAATTTTGTATGCTTCTTACATATTTTGGTTTATGGCTGCTCCTTATTGTGACAGGAAAACAGCTGTTATTGGGTTCTCGTTGCTTATGTTGAGTGAGAAAATACTTGTGTTGGTGTCTTTACTTTCTTCTCACATGACATGTTGCTTGTTTGATAGGTTGTTGATTTTGGGGAAAGTGGTCCTGTTCGTTGCTTTCGTTGCAAAGGCTACATAAATCCTTTTGTGAAGTTCATTGATCAGGGAAGACGTTTCACTTGTAACTTGTGTGGTAGGAATGAATTCTTTTCTGCCAAACTTAATACTTGGAGTTCAGAGCATGCTTCTTGATAACCTCTAAGATATCATAATTGAAGTCCTAGGGGGCGTGGACACAGACTCGGACAAGGATATGAATCTGACATGTGTGCATGACAACATGTAAGAAATATAGGATATGAAACGGCAAACCTTGAAAGATAGAATTTTCTTGTCCTAAGTTTTGCTCGAATTAGTCTTATTAATAAATTAGCTTTCTAAAGAACATTCTTCTTTATCAACTGACCTCACGTGAATCATCATTCTTTGCATTTCACGAGAGACAAAAGAGAGTATAGTATCCTGAAATATAATGTACTTTATTGACACACTTGAGGCATATTAATGAGTCCCACTGCAGTAGTCATACCAAGGAGGAACTTTTTGGGCACTTGTCTTGTATTAGAAGATTGATTTCTCGTGCTAAGCACTTAAGCATACATTTGACGATCTCATTCGCTGGAAAACATTTGGTGGTAATAAATTGGCAGCAGAAGTTGATAGATTCAACAGCTGGTTTGATGTTTGAAGATTATTTGGTGGTTGGATTGGTGCAAAACTTAATGGGCTGATTGTTTCTGTATTAGTGCGAGTTATTAAAGTATTATTCTGGGCTGGGTGAACAGTATTGCCGTACCCTGAACATCACAATGGCTGATTCCCTGTATTGTTGCTATTATATAGTGGCATAACAGCCATATAGGAAAAGTGATGTAGTGGTAGAAGGAAAAATAGGATTTCAAGGACTGGGGGGAACAGAGGCTGGACATGGTCTATCCTTAGATAAAGAATGAGCAATTCAGCAGCAGAGCACTGGAGAACAGTGATAAGGAAGATGTTTAAGAAATCCACCTAAACTTATCTTGGAATACCACAGCAACGCTGCATAAAGCAGTAGAAATGAAACAACAAAAGCTTAATCAAGAGGACAATAGAAGTTGGACATTATTTCTCCAAACTCTTGAATCAAAAGTGTTTTCCTACTACAGTTACTACTAAAGAAAAAGAAAAACTCTAAAATGCCTCCTGTTTTGGGTTTCTAGTGACTTTCTCTTGCTTCCACTCAATTAACAGTGCAAGATGCATCTTATTTCCAAACTCACTTTTCCTTTTAGATAAGTATGACTCCAACATAGCAAGAAACCATCGAATTTCATGATTAAAGACTGGCATTGTGCTTTTCATAGTGCAATCAATCCTAAAAGATAAGAAACACGCTAATAGCTGCAACTGATAAAGACAGAATCTGAACATGAAAACTCTTACCAATTCCCAATATTGAAGTTTGAATGAAATTGTGAAGTTTTTAATTTTCCATATGCTTGACATCTTTTTTGCAGGATATACCAATGAAACTCCACGTGATTATCACTGCAATTTAGGTCCAGATGGCAGGCATAGAAATGCTGATGAAATGCCAGAACTATGCCGAGGAACTGTTGAATTTGTAGCTACTAAGAAATATACGGTTGGTGACCTTTTGTTGGACTTTGTTATGGTGGCATTTCGATATGGTGGTATGATTGGATAAGTTTATTGACGTAGAGTCATTTGAAATTTACATTCCAAGCTTGCACACCTTGATTAGTGGCATGGTTGGATGAGTTTATTGAAGTAGAACCGTCTTTAAAATGAACTCCAAGCAAAGGGTTATCATTCACTTAAGAGAGCAAAGAGCTTTCAACTGCTATCTGGATTTGTTTTGATATTTAGGGAAGTTTGCACGTCACCTAGTGCTTATAGTCATTGGAAATGTTTGCTAATGTATGGATTTTCAGCAGTAGTTCATTAGTATGTATGTGCTGTTCTTTTGCTAGTTTAACCTATTAAAGAGGAATGGAGGATTATATTGATAGTCATCTTGAACTTCTTATCTTCTTCAATAGGCTTGAGGAGGAAACAGTTCTGCTCTAATAATTCTTTGAGTAATACTTACTCAGATTTAAACTAATGCAAATAATTATGTGAAGAGAGAAAAGAGGAAGGTAGGGAGAAGGCAAAGGGATATACTACATTGTGGCTGATTTGTCAAGTTGCTGGTCCGAGATGCTAGATCTGTGGACAGCAAAAGGGATTGGTGGTGGTGGTGATGGGTTGAACACGTTTAATTCTATTTTGACAGAGATGTTTATTGATAGACAATCAATCATGCTTTTAGACTACTCTTTGTTTATGGTTTTTCAATCAGCTTGCAATTATGAAAGCGCTTCTTCTTCTTGGTGCAGTGATTTTCCTTGATATAGGCTGGTAATGTTTTTGATTTTCAAGTGATAACTTGGAAATTTTGTTTCAGCTGCGCGATCCGATGCCTGCTGTATATTTCTTCCTTATTGATGTTTCCATGAATGCCATACAAACTGGTGCAACTGCAGCTGCTTGCAGTGCAATAAGCCAAGTTATTTCTGATCTTCCTGTAAGTCTTTTGATTTATTATTGGTAATTTAGTTCATTAATTGACAATGTCTTTACATTAAGGACAGATTAGGATATGTGTTCCTGTCTTTTTGAGTGGAAATCCTTTTAAAAAAAACGTATCATACTAAATTTGTTGAAGTGGCTGGAAGTTCAGTGTTAATATAATCATGTACAAGCTACTAGTTTTTCCGTTCTATCCTTTGAGATGCTGATATCGGTTTCTGAGCTTTTTGACTTGAGGAAATTCAAGTTTGTCTTAAGTCCTTTATGATATGGTGTGGTGAACCTCGATTTATTGGGCAGAATGTGTAATTGAGGTCTGCATTTAGTGCGTTTCTATGAGGGAGAGGTGTTACAGCAAAGTATTGCCTCGTGAGTAGGTGATATTAATGATAGTTGGATAATTCAGGACGTATTGATAGGTAAGTATAGTTGACTCATCATTTTTGAGGGATAATAGCAGCTGGCACCAAGAGCCACTGGCTGCTCCAGCGACAGCCCCAAGCTCAGATTGTGGGAAGAGCGATAGTTGAGATAAGATCATGGATTTAAATTCACCCAGTTTGTGATCAAGTCAAGTCATGCGTCCTAGTTGAATTCACTGGAACATGATTTGGTAAAAAGGAGCTACATCAATCTAATGTAAATCATGACGGAAGATATTTGTCAGGTGGTTAGACATTGCCTTTTACTTGTCAAAGGATGGGTTAACTGGGTCTATGGAAGTTAGTGATCATGATACTCTGCTATTTGAGCTATCTTGCACTATTATGGAAGTTAGTGATCATGATACTCTGGAAGTTAGTGATCATGATACACTGCTATTTGAGCTATCTTGCACTATTATGGTTGGTTTGATTTTTAATGTACATCATTTATCGGGAGAATATATGAGCTGTCTCTGATGTTGACAACTTGTTATTGCAGGAAGGTCCTCGAACATTGGTTGGGATTGCTACATTTGACTCAACTATCCATTTTTACAATCTAAAACAAGCACTGCAGCAGGTTTTACTGGCAATGCATCTACTCTGCTAGATATAGCTTCTGTTCCAATTAAACAAAAAGTGGTTTTTCAAAATCACCAAATACTTTGTCTTTTTTCTTTTTTATGTGTATGACTCGCAGTTTCTCTCGGATGGAAAATTAAATGTAGAAACTAGACATCTGGATACAATGTTTGCGCAGCTTTCTAAAAGTTATTTCCTGTTAGATTCTATGTAAATGTAGCCAAAGGTTTTAGTTGAATACATTTCCCATTTTCTCGGGTAAATTATAAATGAAATAAAAATCTAGTCAAATAAACATCTGTTAATGCAATTGGTCGCTCTCTTACCGCATGGTAAGAGGATACCTCCTAGCTTTCCTTGGGCATCCGCAGGTAACCATTGACCATACTACTCGATAATCTTGGAACCATTTCAGTGGCAGTTTGCTACAGTGCTTTTAAAAGCAATAGCTTTGTTGCATAAATGTCAGAGTGATGTGAAGCCATAAACTTGTTTGGGATAAAATATTTTAATGTTTAATGATTTATTGTCTACTTTCTGTTACTAAGTACTTTGCTCCACTGGTTATCAAAAACCAAGTACTTTGTTCAATTATCCTTTTATAATGAAAAAAAGTGTTCTCCTACTCTCCTTAAAGTTAGCTATTAACTTCTTGGCTTTGAAGATACATAGAGCTCGCTTGAATGGCAGATATTCTATTTGCAATGCACATGTCATTTAGTAGTTTAGACAAAAGAAAGAGTTTTCATGCATGCAGATTGGAGTAAAGAAGATTTAAGGCTAGGGAATGATATATAGACATTGAAAGTTTGAGTCATGCATTATTACTGCATGCAGGTGAGTAATTTAAGTCAATCAGTTTTGGAATAATAAGTTTGTTGTTTTTGTTATTTGCTTGTTACTTTGGGCTTCTTTCTTGGCAATGAAAAGCACCGGAGTGAAACTACTTGTATTTCAATCAGGTAAATCTGTTGATTACTCATAGGCAACATGCACAGTATGGATAAACTGCTTCAGTATCATCATGTTCCTTATGTAAGATACAAAGTAGATAGTATGATCTACCATCTCAAGTGGAGTAGCCTACCCTCGCTTGTTCCTCTCCTATCCAAACCAATTGGAAGTGAAAAAAATCACTTTTGCTCCTCCCAACCTTAGTTTTAAAACCGGTCCCACCTGGGCAAGGGAGTATATGAGTGAGCAGAACCAAGGAAGCAGAGAAGCTTGCCATAGAATTCTTTGTTATGCATTTACACTTAACCTTCGCATAGGGAATTGATAGTATTGTGCTGGGTCTCTTGTTAAACTGGCTTCTATTGTAGGTTTCTTGCTTAAATGAATCGACATTTGGGGATGAGTGTTCATTTGGAACTCTTCTATTTTGTTTTTGACTTAAGGGATAAACCACTCTAGAGTCTAACCATTGGACCTGTAGAGCCCCTTAGTTAATATAACTCTTATAGTTCAGGGTTATGCTTTCAACTAGTAGCTGTTCCATTGATGCTGCTTTCCTTGCTTCATGTACAGGTGGAAAAGTAAAAAAGCGGTCATATTGTGGATTTAATCTAAGATAAGTTGGTATGAGATATCAATACCCTCGCTGAACAAATAGGAGGTCTGGGCCATAGGCGAACACCCACCATAAAGATGCAAACACCTCCATGTGAGACATTCATCTTTTTGGAGCTTTTTAGCATTTGAAGTCCAGAATATGTCTTCCTCTGCACACTTCAGTTCAGTAGATATCAATACCCTCGCTGAATAAATAGGAGGTCTGGGCCATAGGCGAACACCCATCATAAAGATGCAAACACCTCCATGTGAGACATTCATCTTTTTGGAGCTTTTTAGCATTTGAAGTCCAGAATATGTCTTCCTCTGCACACTTCAGTTCAGTAGAATACTGTCTTTGATCATGTTCTATTTTAGCATGTATCGCTGCTTCCTTGTTCCTTTTGTTGGGTTGGGCACCTGCAAGTCAATTCTGAAGAATGATGAGACTTTGTACTGAAACATAGTTGTTTCTATGTATATTAGACGGTGCATGAAGTGTTTAAAAATTGTTTAAGCAGCATATATGTAGTGTTTCTATAATTTAGCTTACAACCTAACGACCAATTGCATGGATCACAGTCTGGAGATCTAGCAACTATTTGCAGTGAACTTAAGTACCTCTTTTGTTCCTGCTTCTTCACCCTTTATTGTATCTTGCATGTGCTTGGTATTTACTGTCTCTGTAAATTGTTGTATAATATCATTTCTCCATACTTGCTCTATGTTACAGTCTTGCCTTCTACCGGTATTGGAGCCCTTTCTGCTAAAGAGGCTGAAGGAAGAGGCAACATATCAGCTGCTGAAAAGGTAAAATTGTTACATTTTCTGTTTTGGACTTTCTCCTCTTAGGCAATAGGCTGCTTGTTTAGACAATCAAAGCTGTTTCTCTTCTATATTGTTCATCACTTGACATACACTCTTTTCACTTGAGTAGTCTTGAATTTTAGTTCATATATGCTAGCACTTATTTTAGTTGTTGCTACATGTAATGTGTTCATCGTTTCTTAAAGAAAGCCGATAACTGCATTCCACTAGTTATCCCTGCAGCCCATCATCCTCTCACAATCATGTAGTGTAGGAGTCAAATGGGTAATGTATGATACAGGTGTTAAGAGTCGCCTGCTAAGATATTGACATAGAAATAGTTATGACTGTTGGAGTTGCATGGTCATCTCATCTAAAAGCTTAAAGAAAGCACACTTTTAATTACATAATTATATTATGTCTCAACACAACCCTCACGTGCTGCCATGAGTCTTTTCATGAGCCAAGCACGTGAAACTTCTTTTTGATATCGGTGGCGCTGAGGCTTGAACTTAGGACCTCTTCCTGTTCTGCTACCATATGAGATGGCACATAACTCCATCATGGTATCTGAGCAGGTCATGGGTTTGAGTCTCACCGCCAGCCATATAAAATAGAATTAGGCCCGCATCTGAGGAGGTGTTAAGACATAATATAATTAAGTAATTTAAAAGTGTGCTCTCTAACATGGAGGGCCCAATTTTATTTTCTTTAGATAGTTATTTTGCTGCAAGTTCGATTGATACAAACTAGTGTCATGCTGTTTTGCTTATATAGGATGGAGTAATTGTTCATGGACTGAGGACGCCACTTATGCATAGAAAATGATAGAGTAATAAGAGTTATTTGGTAGTTTGTGTGTGGGCAAGGTAATCAGTTACTGGGAGGGAGAAAAATGATAGACCAAGATTCATGTGCCCACCTGGCAACTATTAGACAAATAATGATTTTTATTTCCACTTACCTAGACTTCTGTGGAATTGTGACTCTTATTCACTTTGCTGCGTACGACATTGATGTATGATAGCTCAAAAGTTGCATGATTCCTTTTTTCGACAGCACGTTGGAAGTATCCCTTCTAAAAATCAAATAGTGTATTTTTTGTCACAGTAGTTAGTAGACTTCTCAATCACATTGAACCAGCATTCAGAAGACTTTTGTATATAAATGGAATTTCAGGAGGCTCATAAATTACTCCAACCGGCAGACAAAACCTTGAAGACTATGGCTGTCGAGTTTGCTGAGTATCAGGTGAGCTTTCACCTTCTGCCTCGGAACACTTCTCCAGTACTAGAATTTTTGAATGCAGTTGGATCTTCTTAATTCATTTGCCTACCCCCATTGATTGATTAGATCTCAACTCCTTCAGGTTCCTTCAGGTCTGTGTTGATTTGTTTCTTACAACACAATTATATGTAGACATTGCCTCCATATGCGTCTTTCCTAGAACTACTGGAGGGCAGGTAAGTTTGAAGTTACATACAATTCTGCGTTGTCTTTCTCCAGAAGGTTCTTAACACGATAAACATTTCTAATAGTTGGCATATGTATGTTCTCGTTGCCTTTTCATCTCATGCTCCTTAATTTTTTTGTTATGTCTTGCTTTGGACCTTAAATGTTCCACTTATTTCAGGTGTACTACTATTTCCCTTTCTCTGCTATTGCTGATACTGCCAAGCTCTACAATGATCTTCGATGGAACATTACTAGGCCCCAAGGGTTTGAGGCTGTAATGCGTGTAAGATGCAGTCAGGTATTCTTCCCTGTTTTCTCGATTCGTCTGTGCTCCTCCCTAAAGGATAAGTGGCAACATAATGCATTAATGACTACAGAAGTGCAACAATCATCCTGGATTTGTTTCTTTTGCAGGGTCTTCAAGTTCACAAATACTCTGGAAATTATTCTAGACGAATTCCAACAGATGTTGATCTACCTGCGGTTTGTTTTCTCTCTTTCTCTACCTCCTTTCTCCTGTAAAGACTTTTATGCACTTTCTGAGAAAAAGGCGAAAAAACAATTGGCATGGTTGGACAATGATAAATAAAGTAGACATATGAGAAAAGGATTAAAATAGTTTACCAGGTCTTTTGAGCTCATCCGAACTTCCATAAGCTATTTGACAATACCTGATTCTGAGCACAAAGATGAGCCACTATCTGTAATTATTTTTTATGGCGATTCTATTGTTCCTTCCCTGCCTGAGTTACTCAGTGAGGTTCTACCAACTCTCTCACCCAGCCGGCATTTGATAGTTGCTGTTTTCTTTTGGGGGTGGTTGGTTGGAGGGGAGACACAAAGAGGCTGATAAATCTGTTTTCTTGTGGTATACCTAAGTGCAGATCTAAACAGTCTTCTGCGTGTCATTCCGTACTGAAAACTGTTTTGCTGATATTGGGAATAATGCTCATAGTGCTTACAACTTTATTTATTGAAGTCAACACCAATATATTGTTATAATATATTGGTAAATGGGCGATGGAAGGGTTGGCTATAATAGGTTTTAAAATGGGCTTGTAACATTAAAACTTCGAAAAAGAAGTAATTTTCAAAGTCATATTGCACGCTTTTTCCTCATTACAACTTTACTACATCTTGTATAGGCTCATACCAGTATCCCGCTTTTATCTTGTTTATCACCCAAAAATAAACCTCTAGACTTTTCTTTATGGGCCGTTATGTTATTAGGTTCTAACTGATTAAGGAAGGACCTCAACCGTATTCTACATATTAATAACTTGCATTGACTTCTCATCAATTTCAAATCAGTCGGGGCTGGCTGTATGAAATATGTTCATTAGGCTCTATTCAGGTCATAATTTCAACAGTCCAAGTTTTTCTATTGAAAAAGTAGAAATACTGAAAATCTCCCTTTTTCTGCTGCTTATTTTGTACTATAGTTGTAACAGCTTACAGTTTTGCCTTTTCTTTTGGGTGCGCATAGCATATATGTTCCTTCGTCAATTACTATTGCAAGCTTTTGTGATTGATTTCTGAATATAATGTGTTCATACCTTAAAAAAGCTTTCTACTGTGCAGATTGACTGTGACAAAACTATAATGGTAACATTAAAGCATAATGACAAATTGCAGGATGGTTCTGAATGTTCTTTTCAGGTAAAATTGGTGCTCTGTCTTCTATAATGCGTTGGATCTTGAGCTACTTTTGCGGTTGAGTTAGTTCTAAAGTCCATTTTCTTAACTTGGTATTAGAGTCGGACCCATCCTTGTTGTTGTGTTACCTGGTGTTGGGCCCCATATGTTGTTATTCATGCTCCAGATATCTAGACCTGGGTGACGGGGGGTGGGGTTGCTAGAGTCCCCTACATTGATTGAAGGAATGATTGTAGTTTCTTTATTTGGTCCTAGACAACCCTCACATCTTGAGTTAACTTTTGGGGTTAAGTTAGATTCAAGGTTCATTTTTCTTAAAAAAGGGTGTTTGGTCTATCTTATATTGCTCTGTTCGTAGTCTCCTATTCCCCATCCCCACTTTTTTGCCCCTTTTTCCAGATACAGTTTGATGGCCATTTACAATTGTTTTTTTCTCATGTCTCCAGTGTGCTCTCCTTTACGCCACCATCTATGGCCAAAGAAGAATCAGGGTTTCTACTTTATCTCTGCCTTGCACCACTGCGTTGGGTAATCTGTTTCTATCAGCTGACTTGGATACCCAATTTACTTGCATCTTGAAGCAAGGTAATGATACTATGTCACAAAGCACACATTATTCTCAAGTACAATTTCCTCTTTTCTTCTAAATCTATCTTTTCCCTTTTGTGAAAAAAGGCTGGTTGTGCATCTACCTAAACATTAAAGGCCTTTGTGCATGTTCATGCGGTTCTCCACCTTTTCTGTTCTTATTGCAAGATTAATTTTCACACCATGGTTCTCCCAAAATTAATGTCTTTATCTACTGCCAAAAGGTAGGTTAACCTGTGTTTGCTCCTTTCTCATATGCACATCCGCAAATTTTTAAAAATTATCCATCGAAACCTTTCCCAGTCAACTGAATCATATGGTTGCCCTTAGGTGCAAATTGGGTATCATGATTTCTACTATGGTGCTTTCTTTATTGATTCTTGTTCCCTGTTTTTGAATGGTTATGGTATGAGTTGGATAGATGGATGCATTCAAAACTTTGAGTAGCTTGCTGTTATCTTCTTTTTGAAAAGGTAGGGGCAGGGTGGGGGTGGGGGTGCTTTTGGGAAATCCATGCTGAACAAAATACTGAGAGACTAAAGGAATCAAAGAAAAAACAGAGATGTTGATATTGTTTGGATAAGCAGAAACCTGATGTTTTCCATGTCTTCTTTTGTTTGATATTTGCTTATATTCTTCTTTGATTGGTAATATTTTAAACAAGATTGACCAATCTGCACTTAATTTAGAATTGTAGATCAGTAATTTAATTCGGTGGAGCATCCTATGAGAATCTGATGGCGTGTTAGATTAATTGTTTTCTTAAGGAAAGTAGTGACTATATTAGATCTTCATGGAGGACGCCAGTTATTTATGAGCATCACATGTACCTCCCCCTACCCTCACTTTTCTGTATTAAAGTTAACCCACTCACTATTGCCTAATGCTTTAATTGCATGAAATTCTTCTTTACTCTCTGCTTCTTTTTCGTTTAAATCTAATCATACAGATGCTTTTTGCTCCCATGCAGTGGCCAGTGAAGTTCCAACAGCTCCTCTTCCACAAATCCGAGAGCATGTGACAAACCATTGCATCAACATTCTACACTCTTATCGTAAATTTTATGCCACTGTCTCTTCCTCATCGCAGCCTGTTCTTCCCGAGGCACTTAAAGTTCTTCCTCTTTACACACTAGGTATGTCTTGCATTGCTTTTTAGCCAGGCCTTTCATTTTCCAATGATTTTCCATATAGTCAATTATCAATTAACACTCTTCTGAAGTTTGCTGTTTTTATTTTCTATTAGTATAAGCAAAAGCTGATATTCCACATAATCCTCCTTTTCTATTCCATCTTAGTTTTCATTTACTGCTATTCAAATTGGAGGAGCCATTAGTCCTCTTTGTTATTTCTCTTAGTATATTAAAAACAAAGGAGATATTCAAAGTTGTGCAAACTATCCTACTAAACTTATGAGTCATATGACGGAACTCTAGGAAATAGTGATAGAACGTACTAAGTATACTACAAGAGTGGCTGAGAATCAGTTTGGATTTATGCTCGGTAGATATACAAAAGGAAACTCTATTCTTGTCGCCAAGAAGATTGATGGAAATTATAGTGTTTATTGACCTAGTGAAAGCATATCATAGAGTACCAAGAAAGGTTGTATAATGGGTGTTGGAAAATAAGGCAATTCATGTTAAATATAAATGTCATAAAAGACATGTATGAAGGAGCTATCGTTACCGTGAGAACAGTAGTAGGAGATACGCATGACTTTTCCATAACCGTGTGTTTACAACAGGGATCATATCTGAACCCAACTTGTTTACCTTAGTTATGGATGAGCTAATCAACATAGTACAAGATGAAGTTTTATGGTGTGTCATTTGGTGACGATGTTGTGTTAATTGATGAAACCAACGAGGGTGTCAACCAAAAGTTTGAATTATGGAGAAGCACTATAGAGTAAGGGATCGTTTGGTTCATGGGATAAGAGATAACAATCCCAGAATAAAATGTGGGAATATTTAATCCCGTGTTTGATTGAATTTTTGTTTTCGATATAAACAATCACGGGATTAGTTATAACTCAATTTTGTATTATTTTTATACCACATTCAATGGAGGATAGTAACTCGGGATAGCCTATCCCAGGATAAACAACCAAATAACAGAAGTTCCCTTCTCAAAAGCTCTTCTTCCAAAGTTCTTTAGTCAAGGGAAAAATTGGAAATGAAATTATATCCAAGTTTATTTATTATAAAACCCAACACATATTTTATATTATACTCCGTATATCCCATTCTTAATCCAATGAACCAAATATATTCCCAAAAAAGTGTATCCACGAAATAATCTTGTTATTATTTTAATCCAGATATTATGATTCCCACATTGTAATCTTGTTTGCAAACACAAGCAAACTCTAAGGGGTTTAGAGTAAGTAGAAGTAAGATTGAATATATGCAACGCAAGTTCACTCGGCATGCGAAGAATGAAGTTAAGGTGAGATTATATGGATTTTTGTGCCTAAATGCAAACAATTCAGATATATTTAGGCTCATTCCGGGAGAATTGAATGATAGATGAAAAACAACACATGGAATCAACGTCGGATGTTTGAAATGAATAAGTGCTACCGGAGTATGATGTGGTAGGAGGATGCTTTTCAAATGAAAGGTAAGTTTTATAGGATAGTTACAAGTCTAAAAATGTTATGTGGGAGTCAATGATGAGCCGTTAAAATCCAACACATCCACAAGATAGTGTCGTAGATGTGCAGATGCTAAGATAAATATTCGATCATACAAATGCAAGATTAGAAATGAGCACATTTGCTAGAAGGTGCAAGTAGCACATATTGAGGATAAAATGAGAGTAGGTCACTTGAGATAGTTTGGTTATGTTTTGTCTTGACCTCCATATGCACTGGCCCGTAGGTGTGAGTCATGGTGGGTGTTGGTGTTAAAAGGAGACAAGATAGACCTAAATCACAAGTTAGGAAGTTGTCTTGAAAGGCCTCAAGCTCTTGGAATCAAGACACACATAGTGAAAGATAGGGCAGAATGAAAGAAAAGGATTTATATAAGCAATACCAATGAATTGAAAATATATTTTAGTGATGTTAATATTTTTACTTTAGGTTCGATGCTTTCTAGGAGTTTTTTTGCCTTATTTTAAATTGATAAGAACAAATACTATACTTTGATCTTAGCCAAAAGACCAAGAAAGTATAATGTTATTAGAAATTCTTATGCTAGTAGGAAATGTAGAGTACTTCTAGTACTTTTTATTTTTGTTTTTAATTTGTATAATGCTAGCTTGAGATGAAATGGAGGCTCGCATCCAATGCCCTATGTGATAAGAATGTATCACAAAGACTTAAAGGTAAGTTGTATAAAGTGGTTGTTAGACCAACTATGTTGTATAGGGTAGAGTGTTGATCAGGCAAGAACTCACACATTCAGAAGATGAATGTAGCTTAAATAAGGATGCGTAGATGGATGTGTGGGCATACTAGGACAATAAGATCAGGATGAAGATATACGGGGCACGGTGGGATTGGCCTTCATGGTGAACAAGATGCGGGAAGTGAGGCTGAGATGGTTCGGGCATGTGAAGAGGAGGACCGAAAATGCACCCCTGAGGAGGTGCAAGAGGTTGTTAGTGATAAGTCTAAGGTGAGGTAGACCGAGGAAGAATAACAGGACATGGCACATCTTCAGCTCATCGAGGATATGACCATAGATAAGAGAGCATGGAAGTCAAGGATTAGGGTAGACGATTAGTAGGTAGTCAAGCGAGTTATCTCTTTTCTACAGGAGAGCATGGTTCTAGTTTAAAACACCTTATCTGCTCCCTCTTCTCCTTATCAATATTATTAATATTATTCAATTATTGTCTTAATTTTTAATTTTTTGACTATTATTATTTATTTTACTTTGGTTATCTTTATTATTGTTGCTGTCAATACTTTTCTTTTGTTCAGTGTTCTCATCCTAGCTTTTTTACTCTTTTATCTTTTAAACTTGTTCTGAAAATGCTTTTCTTGAGCCGAGGGTCTATCAGAAACAACCTCTCTATCTCACATAGGGTAGGGGTAAGGTCTGCATGCACTCCACCCTCTCCAGACCCCACTTGTGGGATCACATGATTTGTTGTTGTTATTGTTGTAATGTTAGCTTGATATGAATTCAAATGGGAACATAGTCAGCGAGGATTCATATAGCCGACCCCAACTCTTTTGATATTGACGTTATACTACTTGTAGTTGTAGCTAATGTTAATGGTGGCAACTGACAAAGGTAATGATTACTTTTAGTTGGACACAGTGAAGAGTTATCTTATTTTATCAATATGCACATTTAGCTTGTACATACTTTTTTATGTTTTGTTACATCTTAAGCTGTTGAGCATTCTCGAAAGAAGTATGATAATTTAAATGAATCTACTCACACAAATCCTCCTGATATTCAGCTCTGGTTAAAAGCACTGGATTGCGAACTGATGGACTGATTGATAATAGGTCCTTCTGGATTAATTATGTTTCCTCACTGTCTGTTCCATTGGCTATCCCTTCGGTACACCCTAGATTGATAGCCATTCTTGAATACAATATAGAGGTATGGATTTTTCTTGTATTTATGGACCGTACGTATTTCCTTTGCTTTTTTGCTTTTCCACAAATTTTCACTGTTAATTCATTCTTGATTCATTAAAGATTTATTTTCCATTTTCATTTCTAACATCCCACTCTGTTCTCTGGACTTGCAGGAGGGCGAGGAATCTATTATTCCTCTTCCTATTCCACTTTCCAGTGAACAGATTGGTGACAACGGTATCTATCTTCTGGAGAATGGCGAGGACTGTTTAATTTATGTTGGAAACTCTGCAGATCCTGGTGTTATGCGTCAACTTCTGGGCATTTCATCTGTTGAAGAAGTTCCTGCACAGGTAATTTGACGTATCTTCACTATTAAGATGTAACATTATCGTAAATTAATGTTGAGGTAAAATATGTATTATCGTTTTAATATAGGAGCCTGAGAAAGGTACATTAAATATGTATTTTCTTTGTTAATGCCTTCTGGTCAAACTATTTGTACTATACAGGGCAGGTCAAGAAGATTGGGGGCCTAAAACCAAACTATAATGAGAGGCCTTAAAAAAAAAATTAAAACAAGTTATCATTCTACCTTTTGTAGATGCAAAGTCATTAATAATTCCTTTTCCATTAATAATACAATTAATCTATTTAATCTCTCTTGAATCATTTTTTATCTTAGGTAAGATTCTACAACTTTAATTTTCTTCTTTTCGCCGAGGAAATTAAACCATTGCATGAATTGTTAAAATTATTCTATAAACAATATAAGCCTTTAGAAAAGAGTCAACGTTAAAATGCAATATTTTTTCACATAATCTACGGATCTCAAGATGCACATTCAAAGTTGCAAATTATTTTTCTCTATATTTTTAGGGGAGAGAAAAACCAGACCTCTATTGCAAATAAATATATTTTGATGGTAAACTTTTGCTAACTGAACTAGCCGCAATCAGTTTATTATACCAAATAGTTATACCCAATAAAACCTCTAAAATTTCAAGCTCATATATTGAACAAATAGCTTAATTTTTAATTTTTGGATCCTAACAAGCTTCTACTCATTTCAATAAATATCTCATATTTGTGGAGCTTGAAATCTTATGCTTTAATACTTTTGATACGACTTTCCGACATGTTTGAGGCAATGATTTAAGAGTTAGGTTCGATACACTATCTTGTAAAATATTTCATCGCTTATTAGAAGAATAAAATAGTGGATATATACGTTGTGCTGTTCTAAAAATGTATTGCTTTTGTACTAGAATTAACTACGTCACATAATACCAATTTAAATTATAACAATTTTAAAAAAATTATATATTAACATGAAAAATTGTGGCCCCCAAAATTTTGGGGCCTAAAGCACTTGCTTTAGCTGCTTTAGGCTTTAGCCGCCCTTGGTACTATATATGTTTGGCATGTTCCGTTGGTTATGGAAATTGAAGGATGAAGTCATGCAGCTGAAACCTCTCCCAATTTGAGTGTTCGATTTTGTGCAATTCCATACCATAGCATTTTCCATTTAGAATCTAAGTCTAGTTGGTTTTTCCTCCATAGGTCCGAGATGGATAGCAGCTGAGTGTCTGTACTTGTTCTCGTAACTTATTTCCTCATAATGCATTAAGCTCCTTATGGACCAAAAATAGCAAACATTTCTCCCTTGGTGGACCAAAGTGATTACCTAAATGAAATAAAAGCGATCATCTGTCTATCAAATCTGACACATTGCCTCTGTTTTTTCTGTAGTTTGTTCTGCAGCAGTATGACAATCCACTCTCTAAGAAGCTCAATGATATCATTAATGATATTAGGAGCCAAAGGTGTAACTACCTGTATGATGTTTCGTTTTCTGCGTGCATGCCTTTTTTCACTTCTGTTATTTTAGGAGATGGTTTGTTATTTAAATTTGATTACTTGTAAATCAGAGCGGGCTTTCATATGATTAGTCTATGTTATCACTTCGTATGTCATATTTCTGATGTGTTTTTTATTTGATCTTGCCAGCTTAAAAATATGCAGAAAAGGAGATTCATCAGGTTTGTAATACATTCAGCCATATTTATCCTCTCACACCGCCTCCAGTTAAAATGAGGTTTAGGATAGGTCTGAAAGAAGGGGAATTCGGTGGAATGACCATATCATGTGGATGATCTTCATAGATTTTCGTCCCTTTTAATCAAGTCAATTTTGCACTGTCTTACCCTTGGATGCACAGATACATCATATGAGATCATACAATGATGAATTAGCCTCCAGATATTATCAAACCTAGATTTTATTTTATGTTACTTAGCCATCAGGGTTAAAAAGGCACTGCTTAAACTGCATTTCCGTAAACTCATTTTTCCCGAAAGATTTACATGTCAGATTGGTACGGGATGCAGGAAGCTCAAAGTATTGTGTTTGATATATTTTGTTGATTGTGTTATTCATCTTTGGTCGTCTCCAATTATTTTCTTATGTTTGGAAAATCTCTGTTCAGGTATGTTGTTTTTCTCCAACATGGTAGAAGACAAGACATAACTTGGGCTTGCGTATGTAGACTTTCTGGTACATATCCTTGGGCAAATTAATAGCAAAGCATGAGTAATTTGTGCATAAATTTGAGTATAGAGAATAGGGTACACATGAGTTCAAGTTGATCAAGGTGCAGATAATTGGTTTTACCTGCACTACAGAAATGGTCACATTCATGATATTTTGTAGGATAGCAGCATAGTTTTAAAGTCAGAGGTTTCATGGTTTTAGTTAGAACATTGTAGAGCACATTTGAAAAAGAATGACAAAAAAGCATGGTCTCATGTTTTCATTTTCTAGCCAGTGCGTATCTCAATTATTGCACTGGTACCTATTACTTCCTACCTGCACAAATAGTGATTTTGTACTTAGTATACTTGATATGCTATGTAATGTCAAAATGCATAACAAGTTTCATTGATTGAAATATAAGGAATTACTTCTAGAGCAAATTTTGTCTGTTTGTTTTTCCAATGACTTAATAAAGAGGTGTATCAACTTCTCATAAACAAATCATCATTTATACACTGAATTTGGCTTGTTTGTTGTTCCAATATATCAATTTTGATACTTATACATGCAGAAATAATATTTTAACAAACTTTAGTAGTTTATGCTACTAGTTGATGTTTTAAAAAAAAACTAATTTGCATATCAATGTTCGCAACAAACCATGTGAATTAATCATAAGGCCACAAGTGAAAGTGATGGTATATATGAATTAATCATTAAATGATAAAGTTGTATAAAAGACACCTGTTATTAAAGAGTCAAAAGTGAAAATGATAACACATTATTAGCCACAATCAAATGATAAAAAAATTGGGTAAAAGACTTTTTTATATTTATTTAATCTGATGCAAAAACACATTTCCCAAATCACCTGCTGCCCCTAAGAAAAATAAAAATAAAAATAAAAAGAAAAGGGGTAAAGGTGAACATGAAAATAAAATAAAATAAAGGAAAAATATAAAAGTAAGGACATATGGATTCTACATAGTCAATAGCCGTTACACCGCCAACAATTTTGTATATTTTCCCTTTTCCCAACGGTCTTATTCCCATCAACCTCAGATTTCAAAAGTGACCGTTAAAACCTCCTCGTATCCTGAAAAAACTACCTTATATATACAGAGTACTTCTCTATATTCTCCTCACTTCACTTCTTTGCATCAAATATAAGAACCGCATTTGCCAAAATCTCTTAAGAAATCAATAAAAAACCCAAATTTTGAGGAAAAAGGAAAATGGGATTCAACAACTACTCAGATTCAACTGACTCCCATCACCGCACTCACAAAATCTTCCTCTTTGTTAACTACATTCTTCTTGGTGCAGCTTCTAGCTGCATTTTCTTGACTCTTTCGCTCCGATTAATCCCTTCCCTTTGTGGATTCTTCTTCATTCTCCTCCATATTCTCACTATTGGTGGCGCAGTTTTTGGCTGCGCCACTGTGTCAGATACCTCAGGTGCTGGAAAATCATATGGAGCTCACATGGTATCAACTGTTTTAACTGCAATATTTCAAGGTTCTGTTTTCGTGTTGATTTTCACGAAAACGGGGGATTTTCTTGGGAATTTGAAGTCTTATGTGAGGGAAGAAGATGGTGTATTGATTGTGAGATTAGCTGGTGGATTATGTGCACTCATCTTTTGCCTTGAATGGGTAGTTCTCACTCTTGCATTTTTCTTGAAATACTATGCTTATGTGGAAGGCAATGGAAGTGTTGCAATGAAGAGTAGTTCTAAGGTTCAAGATGAGGAAAACATCAAGCATTGGCAGCCTTTTCAAGTTAAGTAAAAAATGGTTATTTTTGCAAATGTCAACTACTAGTAGTATATGGTATTTGTTAATTCATTCATTTATTTGATTTGTTGTTGTAACTTGATAGGATCTTCGTTTGCATTGTCATGGAAGGTTCATTATATAAAAGATATGTACTTATGAGGAAATTGAAGTTATGGAACATTTGGTACTAGTTTTATAAGCTGATATTTTAATTATTAATATGTTGTGTTACCTATTGAGAAGGAAATACTACAAGATTATTTGGAAAGAAAGTAAAAAAGTGCTCTTTGTAGCGAACACCTTTATACTCAAAAGACACAGCAAAATCTACTGAGCATGTTGAGTAATTTGGTACAAAGAAAATGAATTAGTAAAGAAAATGAGAGTATGTTATCTGATTCATACTTCTAAGACAAAAAAGGGAAAAAAAGATTTATTGGAATACTAACCGAAAAGCTAGCCGAGATTAAGGCTGTGGCCCGTGGCGGGCCTGGCGGGCTCGTGGGTAGGGACCGGCCCGCGGGCCTAACGGGCCTAGCGGTTTTTTTTT
>MCJB01049015.1:1727-18390 GCA_002018475.1 Nicotiana obtusifolia
GGTGTTTTCAATTGTTATCTCCCGTGGGTTTAGCGTATGGAAATGTTCAGATGCCCCAAAATGGACCCTAGGTCCTATTTATAGTAGCTGAAAAGTTGGCCAAGAATGCTGAAAAATCAGAAACTTCGCGACCCCTTAGCAATTTCCTTTCTTTCTTTTACAAAGATTACTCTAACTTTTTCATACGAAGTCCGATTTGGACGATTCTTTTTGCTACGGCTCTATAATTTCAAGACGGAGCTAATTCTTCAAACGAAATTGAATTTGGAGGTCGTTTGCTAATTTTAATATCAATTACACCAGAAAATCTGAGGTAAATGCTTTATAGAGCGGCGAATTTAGTTCCGTTAACCATTCAAAATTCACCCGAGACCCCCGGGACTTTATCCGAACATGCACACATGTTCTATAACCTCATTCAAACTTTTTCCAATCTTTGGAACACTAAGATGAACATCGATTTATCAGATTTGCCTTGAAAGCAATCTTTGGAACTCTAAGGATTCGAAATTCGATCCTTCGATCCGAACTCGACCAAACGAAGTCCGAATGGTCTGAAAATTTGCACGCAAGTCCAAAATTGCATAAGGAACCTACAGCAACTTTCGGAATTTCATTCCGACTTTCGGATCAAAATTTGACCTATCAACCGGAATTTCGAACTTCCTCGATTCAATTCTCACGTTGTTCGAGGTCTATTAAATATATTCCGGTCACTCGTCTAAGTCATATATTCTATCCCGAAGCTAGTCGATTCGTCGGATTTCAAATCCGAGCCTTCTAACTCAAAAGTCAAATCCATGGTTGACTTTAGCGACTTAGACTTTCTTAAATGAGACCATTTGTCTCATATTCTTTCAGTCACTTCGAGTACATTTAACTCGACTTAATTTTACACAATATAAATAATGAAATAGCTCGGAGAAATAAAGTGAGTCATCACAGTATCCATCTTGCTGCTGTTGATGATGTTGCTGCTGGTGCTGCTGCTACTAGTGTTGATGCTGCAACTGTTATTACTGCTGTTGTTGATGTTGTTGCTGCTGTTGTGGAACTGTGTGTTGAAGTGATGAGCTGTGTTGTTGAAGTGATGAGTTGTTGTGTTGTTGAGTTCCTGGTAATTGCTGCAATTGCAATAGAATGAGCTCTAAAAGTGCTAATACCACACATTGCAATTGCAGCAATGACCTAGACTCTTCCAAGTTATCTGCTTTTAGTGTTGTTGTAACTGGCTGCTGCTTTGTTTCTGTGATTTTTGGTTGTTTTTGAGTGGTCTGCACTGCCTGCAAAGTGCCTTGTGTTTCTATGGTTTGTGACTTCTGCTGAAATGAGGAATATTTGTCCTTCTTGTTACTGCTGCAGATGTTGCTGCTGCTGCTGATGTTGAAGCTGCTGGAGTTGTCTTTGCTGCTGTTGTTAGTGTTGTTGCTGTGGAGCTTCTGGTGGGATGTTGAGTGTCTGTGTGTCTTGCTGTTGTTCCTACTATTGCTGTTGCTTTTGTTGCTGCTGTTGTAGCAATCATTGCTGCTATTGTTGTTGCTTCTTGTGCTGCTGCTGTTGTGCTGTGTATTGCCTACTTTATGCTTGTGAGAAGGTTGCACTGTGTTGATCCTTTAAGCAATGGTGTGGGAGAAGGGCCTTGGTAATTGCTGCAATTGCATTAGAATGAGCACTAAGAGTGCTAATACCACACAATGCAATTGTAGCAATTGCCTGGGCCTATGTGAACTGCTGCTTCTGTGTGATCTGCTACTTCTGTGAGAGTGATTGAGATGGATATGTGACTGCATTGAGCATTTGATATATCTATCTCCTTCTGAGTCCTTGTGATAATGGCTAGCTGACTGAATGTGTAATTGGAAATTTAGGGAAAAGTTTTGAAACTCCTTAGGCTAAAATTAGAGGATTTGAAAAACGATTTGAGGTCAGATTTGAGTAATTCTTGTATGGTTGGACTCGCCATCGAATGGGTGTTCGAATTTATAATTTTGGTCAGGTTCCGAGACGCGGGCCTGGGTAGACTTTTTGAGTTGACTTTTTATTTCTTTGCAAATATCATAATTTTATTATTCGAATTAGTTTCCTATAGTTTATATTTATAGTATGAAGTTGTTTTGGCTAGATTTGAGCCGCTCGGAGTTGGATAATCAAGGGAAAGGCCTACTAATGGATTGAGTTAGCGTGATTTGAAGTAAGTGACTTGCCTAACCTTATGTGGGGGGATTACCCCTTAGGTTTTTTATTGGTCGTGATAATTGTGATATGTGAAATCCGTGTACGTAAGGTGACGAGTGTGTACACGGGCCAAATGTGAAAATTACCAGTTTTAGCTATGTAGATTCCTTTCATGTCGTAATTGAGTTACCTTATCATGTTATAGTCATTATTTCTAGTCTATTTTCATATGTCTACTTGTCTTATAGCCCGTTTGGCCAAGCTGCAAAAATCAGCTTATTTTGAGAAGTGTTTTTTCTCAAAAGTACTTTTGGTGAGAAGCAATTTGTGTTTGGCTAATTAATTTGAAAAGTACTTCTGAGCAGCAATTAGCATTTGGCCAAGCTTTAAAAAAGTGCTTCTACATGTATTTTTCTCAAAAGTGCTTTTTAAAAAAGTGCTTTTGGAGATAAGCTATTTTTTTTGCTTCTCCAAAACTGCTTTTGCTTCTCTTCAAAAGTATTTTTTTTTTTCCTTTCAAAAGCTTGGCCAAACACCTTAATTTTAGAAAAAAAGAACTTTTGACCAAAAAAAGTACTTTTGCCTCAAAAGAAGCTGGGCCAAACAAGCTATTATTCTCTTACATGCTAATTGCCCTACATGTTCAATTGAAGTTCTTGTTTCTTTTATTCCATATTCATTATTTGATCGTTGAACTCTTTACTTGAAGTTGTTAAATCATGGAATATCTTGTTGTTCAAATTGGTATTGAGATATAAAGGTCGTGATTCACATTGAGACAAATTGTTAAGTTGTGAGATAAGGTGGGTTGATATGCGTTGCTAGTAAAGGAACTACTTGAAGCAATGCAGTGTGATAAGGTGGGCTAAAATGCGGGATGTTATTTCATATAAATGATGTTCAAAACTAAATGTAAAGGTTGCCACGGTGATATAAGTAAAGATTGTGATTTATTCTTGTGATTTGAGACTACGAGGCGGTACCTCGTTAGTGACTCTGGTTGGCATTTCTCCATTTTTACACTTGTCTTTAGTTGTTGTTTCCTTAGCATATTTTACATTATTTTTTCTGTGTTGCACTAATTGTTTTAGTTCCGTGTAGCTAACCTTGATATGCTATTGTTGTTTTAATTTTATTACTGTCATTTTTACATTGCCTTACACTTGTTCAGTCTTTTATTTATTCTAGTAGGGCCTTGACCTGACCTCGTCACTACTCTACCGAGGTTAGGCTTGGCACTTACTGGGTACTGTTGTGGTGTACTCATGCTACGTTTCTGCACTTCTTTTTGTGCAGATCCAGGTACTTCCTACCAGTCCAGGCACTAGCGGGAGTTCAGTGTTTCGGAGACTTCAAGGTATACCTGCCGGCGTCCGCAGGCCTCAGAGTCCCGCTCCACCTGGATTATTTTATTTCCTTATCCTTATTTAGACACTATTGTATAGAGATATTTAGTATCACTTCATAGAACTTGTGACTTGTATTTCGCGGGGTTTTGGACTATTGTATATATAATGAGTTGTGGAGACTTTCCTTATATTAGTTGTTGAGTTTTGAGGCTTAAATTTTTATTTCAGTTATTGTCACATATTTGTTAGGCTTACCTAGTCTTAGAGACTAGGTGCCGTCACGACATCCTACGAAGGGAAATTGAGGTCGTGACATCTTAGCTCCATTATTTTTTCATCTTTTCCGAGTTTCAAAACTTAGTTATGACTTCCTAGTGCGGCGCTGCTATTTGTCCCACCTGATACAACATATTTTTGATTGAAAAATTGCTGATTTTACACTAGTGCTATTACAGCTTTGGGGTGGAAATTCTTGATTAATTTCTACTGATAGCTATCCGAAAGCATAATGGAAAGATACTGCTCGGAGACGAAATACAATCCCCTCATTTTCCAACTTGGAGCTTTGACTTTGCCCGCTTGACATTATCCGGGTACAATCTTTCCTAAACTTTGCCTTGTGGCGTGTTACTACGTATTTTAGGTATCAGCCTTGCTGGCTTTGGATATTATCGCGACTTGTCGTCGCTTTGTTGCTTGTGATACGTCAATACCTTTAAGGCTCCCCTCTTTGGCTTAGAATTGATTTTATGGGTGATTGCTTCACCTTTTTGGGGTTGTTGTGCTTGTCCGGATTGTTTCACATTGTTTGAGATCTTCCCCTTTAGTTAAGAGTGCACGAGTTGTTAAAAAAAATAATAAAGGTTCTGCTATTCTCTTTGGGATCCTTGTTCAAGGTTGTTACATTCTTTACTTAAAATTCCACGACTCTTAAGTTCTTTAGAGAGTCTACTGAAATTATGTCCTTTTCTTTAATTTTCTGATTGTGAGGTCTCGAAGGCCATATGCCATCTTAGATACTTGAAACCATGAGCCAATTTTGTTTTCAGCTTCATTAATAATACCTATAGGGCAGAGTTGTTTAAATAAATATAAAGTTTCCATGTCTTAAAAAAGATTATATTTCAGTTAGTTTAATCCATGGTTGATGTTAGTATATGGCAGTTTTTATGTTGTTTTCCATGCCTCAAGTATCTTGGTTGTGGTTGCTTTCTTTGGTCGAAGTGCTACTAGTTTGTAACCCCTTTTTGTGTCTTTAGTTAGCTGAGTTTAGAATTAGGTTACGTTAATTAAATAGAAATCAAGCTTTAAGATTTTCATTTCAATTGCTAGGTGAAGAGGTGATACGTGTATTGATACCTGTTAACTTGCGAGTTCTTTAAGAGACCATGTCATAGGTTTTCGTTAACTGATGGAATCAAAATGAGAGTGATATGTATCGGACTAAGCTTTATATATATATGAATTTGTTTTCTTGAAAGAGAGAATATTGAGAGAGCTTAAACATCACGTCCGTAGGATGTTTCGAAACTAATTAAGTCGATAACGAACGTTAGTTTCTGTTGTTACAAGAATTTGTCATGCTAAAGGCAGGTAAGTTTGCCCATTAGGGATCATGGTAAGTTTAAGTGACAATCAGAAATTATAAAGTTTGCTGGTTAGGCTTTGCATATCAGTACAACTCGTGTTTGCAATTGTATATCTCTAGTTCAACTTGAGTAGAGTTCAGCAAAATCTAGCATATAGTTCTTATTATGTTTATTAGACTAATGACTTTAACTTATTAGGCCTCTGTAGAGTCTAAACTTTAATCAGAACCATTCTAAATACTTGCATGACTCAACCACTCGGACTAAGATTGAAATTTTGAAATCAGTAACTTGAATGTTAACCAGGTATTTAGTAATCATCTCTATAAACTTAGGTTAATTTTCTAAAATTCCCTCTGCACACTCCCTTGAAGGTTACAATGGCTGAACACATAGCCTCTTTTCTATCCATGTTGCAGAGAGTAATGGTCATGGCTAGAAGTCACGTCTTCAAGCCTTTAAACATGGAAGTATTCATTGTTTATTTGTATGACACCTGATGGCATGTCTTTTAGGTCCTATTTTCTAATATAGTAAAGATATTTTTTTTAACTTACAGTTTGTTCAAATCAAGGGAAAATATGATCAAAATATATGCAAAAAGTAACTCTTAGTCTAAGCTATCTCTGCAATCAAGTTGTCTGTTAAGATCCGATGTCCTTAATTATGTATGTACTATTAAGTATAAGACTGTGACTTGTTTGTCTGTTAAGATCCGATGTCCTTAATTATGTATGTACTATTAAGTATAAGACTGTGACTTGACATCATTCTTTCTTGCATTTTTCAAAGATCAATTTAAAATTCTATCCATGTCTTTATGTTGAATGACGTTATTGACTTTAATGCTCCTTCTTGGGCGCATTGATATTGAACAGATTCTGAGAAATGATTTCTTGGAAAGTTTTCCTTAGAGTTTAGTTTCACTAAAGTGCATCAGAATTCATACCATATAAAATCATGCTTCAGATTTATTTTTCAATGGCATTACCATGATTTCGTCGTCGTGTTTCTTTCTTTGATTAATTGAATATCAGTGTGCATATGCTCACTCTTTTGAATATTTATTCACATGTACACTATGATCGAGTGGTATTGTTGCTTAAAGTTCAACAACAACACACGACAGAGTCAACGCATGAAGAATGAACAGAGTCATCACCCCAAGTGGAGGGTCGAGTACATTATGGGACATGATGACAACGACAGGCTAATAGCTGACTTCTTGTATGAAGCACATGTATAGCTTTATATATGAAGGAAAATAAAGCAACTAGTTGTTTCCCTCACTTTCCAACTTTATATGTCACTTTCTTAAATGTTTCAAAGACTTGACAACTTTTATTATTGCATTAAAGTTTCGTCATGCTTTTGTAATTCATACAATTCAAGCATCAAAACATTTTAGCTTCACACAACTTTTGAAGGCACAAACGATTTACTCTATTCTTTCACACATTTTGTCTACAACTGTTTTCGTCTTGTTTTAAGACGTTCAAGAGAGTCGATCATATAAAATGAAATAGAGGGAATTAACATCGCATTGGGGCCGTTCTGAGTCGCCTATACCTAATCCCACATTATTTTAACTCTCAACTTTAAATTTACGTATTGATTAATTTATTTATTTATTTAATACTTTACACTAAATGTTTCCACCAAAGTTAAGGTAGCATATATTTTTTACTAATAATTTATCTTCTTTTGTGAGAAATCCTTACGCATGGGAAGCTTCGTTAAAGAGACACCATCAGGAAGATTCGATGACGGCCATTCAAATTGGGCTTGCTTTATTCCCTTGTTCCCTAAAAAATATCAAAGTATTGCTACAATTTTGGAACTTTGAAGGGAGGTTTGATTTTACTTCATGTGTTGTATATTTCTTTCATTCTTATGTGCTTAGCCTTGTTAATATTAGTTATGAGTATTCACTCTAATGTGACATGGCTAATTCATATATAATCCTGTCTGTCCATCGACAGATTGCTTTAATATATAACTAAGATAAAATCATGTCATCACTTAGACTTAAGAAGCTTTAATATTGATTCGCCAACTAATTATGTAATCAAGTCGTCATTCTAGCCGGTGTATCTTTACCTTTAAATAAATAACCAAGTTGACGTATTACAGGTTGAAATATGATTAGTCATTTTTTAGGCCTAGTATCAACCTTATAATAACTCATATGTTAAACTGATCAACCTTGATTAGACTAACATATACTTGATTAACCACTTATTCCTTATACATGATTATCGTGTTAGCTTCTATCGAAACTTAGACTCTAGTAATTTGATATACAACTAATTTGAATATAGATAATATTTTCTCATTTTTAGACTAAGTTTAAGGAACTACTTTAGGGTAGATTTTAAGGGATGCCTAACACCTTTCCCTTAGAAAAACTTGAACCCTTACCTAGAATCTCACTGGTTTTGCAAACTATCAAGATATTTATCCACATCTGACTTATAGGTACCCTAATATACCTTAAATATTAGGTGGCGACTCTTCACTTTTTATGAACCTCAAAGGAACTATAAGCTGTAGATTGTTTTACTTGTACAAAATAGGGTGCAACAGTTGTTGGCCGCATATGATCATTATGGTTCTCTTTAGTTATTTGTTTATGCTATTTTCATGTTTAATTTCCGGTATTAATTCATGTTATTATCTTGGTTCATATCAGTTATTTCTCAACTTCCCATTATTTATCCTTATTATATTTTCATATTATTTATTTATATCCTAGTAGGTGTCTTGACCTGGCCTCATTACTACTCTACCGAGGTTAGGCTTGATATTTACTAGGTACCATTGTGGTATACTCATACTACGCTTCTGTATATTTTTGTACAAATCCAGGTACGTCTGCTCCTGCAGTCGTTAGAGATCATTTGTATCTGCCTTACGAAGTCTTCAAAGTATGCCTGCTCGGCGTCCACAGGCCTCGGAGTCACCTTTCCTATTTTACTTCCTGTTCTATTTCTTTCAGGCAGTGATGTATTAGATATTCTAGTTTTATTCTATAGAGCTTATGACTCAATTCCACTGGTTTTTGGGAGTGAATTGATGAGATTTTATTTTGTTTTGGAAGGTTATATTAGTTATTCAGCTTTGTTTTAGTATTTTGATAATTGTTTCTGTCAAGTTAATATTATCTGTTAGGCTTACCTAGTCGTAGAGACTAGATGCCATCACGATATCTTACGGAGAAAAATTGGGATCGTGACAACTTTATTCAGGTAGTCATTATAGGGAAATCGCTCACTCATCAAAGGCACATACTAAGTTTTTTTCGTATTCTTGAATCTCATAAAAGCGGTTCCACGGTAATTGGAGGTATGTCAAGGGAGAAGACTTCTCATGTGTCAGACCATTTACCAACACTCTTGCCTTTAGTATTTATGTATCAGATCTTACAATATTGAAGCAATAAAATGTCTTACTCAGTTTGACATGAATCGCCTTCTTTCATTTTGCAACGTACGCCTTTGTATTTGAAAGAATCAATGTGATGCCCCCAACTTTGATTTTGATGATCACATCATGCCACGCCTTTTTCTAAAACAAACAATTCATGTGACTGAGTTTAAAATAAAATTCTAAGCTACCTACATACCTCGGTGAAGAGGATCAAGTCATAACGTAGTTCAGAAAAAGTGAATCTTTTTTGTATGCAGTTTATACTCGTGCAAACAAGGAGTAATATATAGTTTAAGCTTGTGGGATATGGAGCATGGCAACGTGCAATTTAATGTATTGAGGACCGACGGTTTGAAGATTTAGCTTACGTTTCGAGGAGCTTTACTACTTGTAGTTTAGGCTCATGCATTGAGGAGTATTAAAATTTGAAGATTTTGCTCAATGATGGAGGCTTTACATCTTGAAGGGTTTGCTTAAATTTAAGGAGATTTGTATCTTGAAGATTTTGCTTGAATTTGAAGAGCTTTGCAATTTGGAAGACTTTGGTGAGTTTTTCAACTTGAAGACTTTTCTCAAATTTGAGGAGCTTTACATCTTGAAGATTTTTCTCGAATTTGAAGAGCTTTTAATTTGAAGATTTCTCGATTTTTATGAGCTTTTCAATTTGAAAATTTTTCTCGAATTTGAAGAGCGTTTTCACTTAAAAATTTTACTCAAATTTGAAGAGCTATTTAATTTGAAGTTGTGGCTAGAATCCATGGACATTTAAAACTTTAAAACTTGGCTCGAATTTGAGAAGTTTCGTGGCATACAGTTTAGGCTAGTGTAATGAGGAGCATCATAACTTGCAAGGCTCGTGCGTTGAGAAGCGCTTTGACATGCAGTTTAGGCTCATGCATCAAGGAGCATTATGACTTGCAGTTTAGCTCATGCGTCGAGGAGCATCATGACTTGCAACTTAGGCTCGTGCATCGAGGAGTAACATGCATGGACTCTTCTATTTCATCATGAGGCTTAAAGCCAAGAAACTTTGGTCTCCACTTGTAGCCATACTCAATTCCATATCATGTGCACGGGTGGACAACTCTTCAAAAGTTTTAGGCTTTATTCCTTGCAAGATGTAGCGAAAGCCCCAATGCATACCTTGGATGCACATTTCAATGCCAAAAGTTTTGAAGCTTAAGGTCCTCCAGCGATTGATATAGTCAATAACTGGCTCCTTCTTCCCTTGGCAAGCATTTCTAAGTTCAATCATGCTCACAATGCGCTTTGTGTTATAGAAGCAGTTGAGAAATTCTTGTTCCAGTTGCTCCCAACTATTGATTGAACCAGGTTCAAGATCTATGTACCGATCAAAAGAAATTTCTTTGAGAGATCAAACAAACTGCTTGACAAGGTGATCTCCATAAGTTCCAGCACTATTGCATGTCTCAACGAAGTATGTAACATGTTGCTTGGGATTTTCTTTACCATCAAACTGTTGAAGCTTAGGTGGTTGATATCCACAAGGCATCATCATGTTGTCAGTTCTTTGTGTGTACGACTTTGTATATGTGTAAGAAGATTTGGTTGAAGGTTAAAATTTGTCTTTGATGGCCCTTATGATTAAGTCCTTCAATTGGTCAACATAAATTTGACCAATAGAAAAGACTTGGATGTCAACATAAATCTGACCAATAGAAAAGACTTGGATCTCTTTGGTCATTGTTGGTAGTTTTGAGGAGGACTCTCCGTTTTCTTGAATTTCAAGAAGCTTCATAGGTGCCTGACTTGATTCTTCCTCCGTCATACTTTCCACCTTATTTATAAACTTAGAAAATTTATTATCTTGAACTTTCAGGTACTTCGTCAGGCCTTCAACTGCTTCATCAAATTTATAAGTTGTTCTTCAAGATATTTCAATCATCATCATTTGCATGGCCACCATAGAGGACGAAAAATAGTATGGATCGTCACTTGGATAGAGAGCAGATTGTGGAGTAACGCAATGGAAGATTGGAGCAAATTCGCTGCTCAAGATGTCATCATCTTTCTGCATGAAGGGATTGTGAGATTGGCAACGACATTCTTTTGAAAGGCTAAATCGCACAAAGGTTCATTCGACCACCTCGCTGATGTTGTTCCCTTCTTCTAGCATGTACAAAGAGGATCTCACTTTTTTTGGAGAAGATAAACCGAAAACATGAGTTGTGGACGGCACTTTAAGCACTTGTTGTCCTAGTATTTCAGCTTTTCTTCTTTTGATTTGGCTAACAATCTCCATGGCAACTTCCAATGCGCTTTTGGAGTCAAATCTAGGGTTGATATTTATTGTGGTAATCTTGATGTTCTTGAACTTCGAAAAGAAGAGATGAGAGGTAGAGATGGTCCCAGTGGGTGTGCCAAAATTTGTAACAACTAAATTTTGTTCCTGTAAAATAATAATCAAGACAAGAAATATATTGACAAATATTATATTCGATTTCAAGTGATGGGATTACAATCTCTAAAATATCTAAAATCTAAAGAAATGTAGTCCTCTAATTCTTCTCCTCACAAATGATTGTTCAAGAGCTTGAGAGTTTGATCTTGAACTTAAGAGATTTTAGATTTGTGGTGCGTCACGAATAATTTGAAGGTCGTTGCGAACTAGGATTTTGTAAAGACCCTACCCGTTTTGAGCTCTAATGTGTCGTTCGGCGGTTTGAGGCCTTGAGTAGCTTTACTTCAGGTATTATGACTTGTACATGTTGTCGGAATTGAATTTCGGGAAGTTCAAAGTTGATTTGAAAAGAAAATTCTAAATTCAGAAGCTTTAAGTTGGAAAAGTTGACCAGAATTTGACTTTTGAGTAAATGACCTCGAAATTGGGATTCGAAGGTTTCAATAGGTTCGTATGATTATTTCGGACTTGATGTTCGAGTTGAGTATCGGGTGATCTGGGGGCATTAAGGCGCTTAATATGGAAAATTGGCATTTTGAAGGTTTTAGACTTTCCTAAGTTTGGTTTGAAGTGGGCTTTGGTGTTATCCATGTCCATTCGGGGTTCGAACCTTGGAATAGGTTCGCATCATGATTTATGACTTGCACATAAATATTGGCGTCATTTCGAAATGTTTACATGTGATTCGGACGTGTTCGGCGAAGGATGAAGGTTTGAAATTTTAAGAAATTGAGTTTGATCTTTAATTCTTGGTTTCGATGTTGTAATTTTTGCTCCGAGCTTTCGGACAAGTTTACATAGGGTATATAAACTTTTTAGAATGATTGAACGGGGTTCCTCGAACCTCAGGTGAGTTTTGGGGTGGTTCCGGACCACTTTTAGGCCTTTTGGAACTGCTGATAACTGGTGTCGAGGGTGTGAAATGCGATGGCGGAGATTTGGGCCGCGATCGCGAAGAGCAAAGTGTTGTTCCAGGCCTTGTGAATCGCGATCACGGAAGGAATTCCGCGATCGCGTAGAAGGAATTTTTGTTGTTAGTGGTCTGACATCGGAAGCTTATATCTTGCAATCTATAAGGAATTTGGAGATGATCTAAGCACGAATATTGTAGCCATTTGAATCTAGTTTTCAGAAAAGTAAATTGTTTGTCATTTGGAATTTTGGACAAAACATTATCGCCATTCTACTAAAGGGTGTCTGTGAAGAAGAAAACACAAATCGTACATTGCGATCGGGGAATTTTGGCCGCGATCGTGATGAAGGAAACATTGCTGGAACTTTTCTTAACCACGATCGCGTGGCTTATGACCGCGATCAAGAAGAAGGAGGCCTGACAGGTGTATTAAACATCTAATTTCGAGATTTTGAGCTCATTTCTTCACTTTTAAGTTCTTAGAGCACATGTGTCACGACCCGACCGGAGGGCCGCGACATGGCACCGGACCCTACTCAACGGGCGCCGGCGTACCCTTCGTCTAACTTTCCTTATTATCTATAAGGCTTTTCATACACATATAATATCGAACAATAATCATAATGGACTGAAATATCATACCGTGATATGAACATACTTATATACATAATATGGCCAACAAGGCTACAATGCAAAACTTATACAACAAAATACATACGTTTGCCGACAAGGCAATTTCAACTGTACATAAGCCCATCCATTGTCCATTATCTATACATAACCCAACACATTTCTATGCATAAACTGACCTTTGTCTATGAGCCTCTACTGGAATATACATCATACAACCTACGTCGAAACAGGGCCCCGACATGCCCAAAATGGCCTATACAAAATGCATACCAAGGCTATAGCAAGTCCGAAGGATGAATCTTGCCAATATCTGTTGAACTGGATAACCTACTGCGGTGGGGGAGCTCCGTCTATCTGTCTAGGAGGACCTGCAGCACGACATGCAGCGTCCACAAATAAAAGGACGTCAGTACGGATAAGGTACTGAGTATGTAAGACAGGAAAACATAATATAAGAGCAATAATATAAGTCAGGATAAGAAACATATAACATGTACCATCTGAACGCCTCTGAGGGCAACTAACCATGACATGCTCGACGTGCTTACGCGTATACATATAATCTTTCTAAAATCATCATACACATATACATTATCATTATCATCATCTTATACATAACCTCTGTCGCCTTATCATTATCATATACATTTACATACGCCTCTGTGGGCTTTATCATTATCATATACAATTACATACGCCTCTGTGGGCTTTATCGTTATCATATACGTACGCCTCTGGGGGCTCATCATTATCTTTATCATACCCAACCGATCAGTGGTTGCAGAATAAGTGCCACACCAGCCGACAATAACACGGCTTGGTAGAGTAAACTAGATACACATATATATAATGCATGCTCAACTTAGGAAAATAAGTTCTAAGCATTTTGGAGTGACATACGACGCTATTCTCTGTACACGTAATTAAGGCTAACTCTTTATCATGAACCTTATAAGACTCAGGAAGTACCAACAACATTGATATCATAGGAACAAGCGTAATCATTCCATAAGAGGGAAATAATATAAGCAACCCTAGCTTCTAAGAATAGAGTATTCTTTTGGGGCTCGTTCATTGCGTTGTATTCAATAGGAGTCGTGCAAAGAAATAACGGTATAGTCTTACATACCTGGTATATACTGCACCAGTTCTCAAGCTACGCAATTGTTACAATTCCTTAGTCTACAAATAAAGAACAATTCAACCGTTACTCTTTAAGCGTCATAGCTATCATTAATTACAATCCCCTAAATTCGTATGGTGCTTCTCCACATCCTTCTTCTTTTAAAAACTTCACAAACATAGTAATAACACATGCAGCTCAACAAAAACCCAATTAATCATAACCCAGTCCATTATCACTCGTTAACTTGAACTCATGGCTTCCAATCACCATCCCATGAGTTCTTACATGCATAAAACATCATACCATGAATTCCCAAGAGAAAGATTGCATGAAAGGGAGTAATAACTTACCTTGCATGTGGATTATCTAGCCTTCTTCCTTGATTCTTCAATTCCTAGGTCTCACTTCCACTTAGGGCTTGAAAGAAGGAGAGATCAGTTAGGGCTCTGCTCCAATTCTTCAATTTCCATATTCTTTCTTTAATTTAGAACTTGAAAGGAGAAGAAATTGGTTAAGTTTGTGTGGGACTATGAAAGGGGTCGCAGGGGGTCTTCTTCTGTGTTTGAGTTCCAGAAAATGAAGAAAGAACTGGGTTGGACCCCTTTTATAGGTCAGTCAATAAGTGACACACGTGTCTGACGCCTGTCAAATATGCGACCGCATTCTCATCGCAAACATAACATGCGGTTCGCATTTTGGACGCGAACCTCAGCCCAGAAATCTGTTACACTCTGCGACACAGAAGGTCAGATTTGCGGTTCGCATGTAAGAAATGCGATCGCATTCTTGGACCGCATTCTTAACGTTGATTTCAGCCCAGAACTCTGTTCCAGTATGCGATACCTTATGCTCAAAATGCGGTTCGCATACCAGAAATGCGATCGCATATTCGACCGCATTTCTGACATTAGTCCTAGCCCAAGACTCTGCCTTGTTCTGCGATCTCAGCATGTAAAAATGCGGCTCGCATATGGGTTATGCGATAGAATAACATACTTTGCGACACCTGTTCTCCTTTTTCTTGTCTTTTTAACTCTTTTCCGGTTCTTAGGCTCTTATATGTAAACTATCTTACCACGAAATTTAACATACGAATTTACGGGTTGTAACAATCTCCCCCCCCCCTTAGGAACATTCGTCCTCGAATGTAATGATCTACGAGGATTCTACTCATCGTGAAGCATTTAACACAGTGTACGGTTCTGCAAGAGTATATAAACTTATGGACATGTACATTATCAGCATATTATCATTTGTAATAATGAAGAATATCTCAAGTTACTATTTACCTTGTAAGCATGTTTCTTCTTTCAATGCGTTCTGCGTTCTGCGTTCTGTGTTCCTTCGGCATCATCATTATCTATTTTCTGGAACAAGTACGGATATTTAGACTTCATCTCTTCCTCTTCTCCCCATGTCATTTGTTCCACGTTCCTGTTCTTCCATAGTACCTTAACGGAAGCCACGTCTTTTGTTCTTAGCTTACGGACTTGTCGATCTAATATAGCCACTGCTACCTCTTCATATGATAGATCTTCTGTAATTTGTATATCTTTGACAGGGACGACCCGAGAAGGATCTCTGCTACATTTCCTTAACATAGATACATGGAATACCGGATGGACATGTCCCAATTCGGATGGCAATTCTAGCTCATAAGCAACATGTCCAATTCGTCGAAGGATTTTGTACGGACCGATGTACCTTGGGCTCCGTTTACCTTTCTTCCCAAAACGCATGACACCCTTCATTGGCGAGACTCTCAGGAATACCCAATCACCAATCTCAAACTCCAAATCACGACGTCGGACATCAGAATAGGACTTTTTCCTGCTTTGTGTTGTCTTCAATCGTTCCTGTATCACCTTTACCTTCTCAATGGCTTGGTGGATCAAATCTGGCCCATACAACTTAGTTTCACCAACTTCGAACCATCCAGCTGGCGATCTACATTTCCTCCCATACAGTGCCTTGTATGGAGCCATCTTAATACTGGAGTGGTAGCTGTTATTGTAGGCAAACTCTATAAGTGGGAGATGGTCATCCCAATTCCCCTTGAAATCCAAAACACATGCTCGTAACATATCTTCAAGTGTCCGAATGGTACGTTCAGCCTGTCCGTCAATCTGCGGATGAAAAGTTGTGCTGAGGTTCACTTGTGTACCCAAACCCTTCTGAAAAGATTTCCAAAAGTTGGTTGTGAATTGGGCTCCTCTGTCTGATATAATAGACACCGGCACACCATGAAGTCTAACAATTTCCTTGATGTACAGCTTTGCATAGTCTTCAGCTGTGTAGGTTGTCTTAACTGGCAGAAAATGAGCACATTTGGTAAGTCGATCCACTGTCACCCAGATGGAGTCAAACTTATGATAAGAGCGAGGTAGTCCAGTAATGAAGTCCATATTAATCACCTCCCATTTCCAGGTTGGAATCTTTATATTCTGGAGCAATCCACCGGGTTTCTGATGTTCTATCTTTACCTGTTGACAATTGGGACACTGGGTTATAAATTCTGCAATAGACTTCTTCATGCTATCCCACCAATACTGCTCTTTGACATCATGATACATCTTTGTCAAACCAGGATGGATGGAATATCGGAATTGATGAATTTCCTGCATAATCTTCTCTCGCAACCCTGCTACATTAGGCACACATAATCGGCCTTGGCATCTCAATGTTCCATCTCCTGCAATCTCAAAAGCTAAAATTTTACCCTGCTGAATGCCCTCTCTCAATCGTACCAAGGTGGGATCTTCATATTGCCGTGCTTTCACCTCGGCTACGAAAGATGATTCTGATGTATTATGTACAATGACACCTCCGTCCTCGGAGTCTAATAATTTGATTCTCATGTTGGCTAGCCGATGAAGTTCTCTAGTCAATCCCCATTTACCTGCTTCAACGTGCACTAAGCTTCCATTAACTTGCGACTGAGGGCGTCTGCCACCATATTGGCTTTACCCGGATGATACAATATCTCGACGTCGTAGTCTTTCAGTAATTCGAGCCAACGTCGTTGTC
>MCJB01049015.1:19452-53564 GCA_002018475.1 Nicotiana obtusifolia
CTCGTCAGATATCACATGACCTAGGAATGCTACTGAGTTCAACCAGAATTCACATTTGGAGAGCTTTGCATAGTCTTCAGCTGTGTAGGTTGTCTTAACTGGCAGAAAATGAGCACATTTGGTAAGTCGATCCACTGTCACCCAGATGGAGTCAAACTTATGATAAGAGCGAGGTAGTCCAGTAATGAAGTCCATATTAATCACCTCCCATTTCCAGGTTGGAATCTTTATATTCTGGAGCAATCCACCGGGTTTCTGATGTTCTATCTTTACCTGTTGACAATTGGGACACTGGGTTATAAATTCTGCAATAGACTTCTTCATGCTATCCCACCAATACTGCTCTTTGACATCATGATACATCTTTGTCAAACCAGGATGGATGGAATATCGGAATTGATGAATTTCCTGCATAATCTTCTCTCGCAACCCTGCTACATTAGGCACACATAATCGGCCTTGGCATCTCAATGTTCCATCTCCTGCAATCTCAAAAGCTAAAATTTTACCCTGCTGAATGCCCTCTCTCAATCGTACCAAGGTGGGATCTTCATATTGCCGTGCTTTCACCTCGGCTACGAAAGATGATTCTGATGTATTATGTACAATGACACCTCCGTCCTCGGAGTCTAATAATTTGATTCTCATGTTGGCTAGCCGATGAAGTTCTCTAGTCAATCCCCATTTACCTGCTTCAACGTGCACTAAGCTTCCATTAACTTGCGACTGAGGGCGTCTGCCACCATATTGGCTTTACCCGGATGATACAATATCTCGACGTCGTAGTCTTTCAGTAATTCGAGCCAACGTCGTTGTCTCAAATTTAACTCTTTCTGACTGAAGATGTATTGCAAACTTTTATGGTCTGTGTAGATATCAACATGGACACCGTATAGATAGTGTCGCCATATATTCAAAGCATATATTACTGCAGCCAATTCCAAATCATGGGTTGGATTATTCTTTTCATGCTTCTTCAATTGTCTCGAAGCATAAGCAATCACCTTCCCATGCTGCATCAATACACATCCCAAACCTATGCCGGAGGCATCACAATATGCCACATAACCTTCAGTTCCTTCGGGAAGAGTAAGAACTGGAGCGGATGTTAATCGATTCTTCAGTTCCTGAAAACTCCGCTCACAAACATCAGACCATTGGAATTTGGTAGCTTTCTGGGTCAGCTTAGTTAATGGTGTCGATATAGAAGAAAACCCTTCTACAAACCGCCTGTAGTATCCTGCTAGCCCCAAGAAGCTACGCACTTCTGATGGCGTTGTAGGTCTCGGCCAATTCTTGACTGTGTCGATCTTTTGAGTGTCGACACTAATACCCTCGTCAGATATCACATGACCTAGGAATGCTACTGAGTTCAACCAGAATTCACATTTGGAGAGCTTTGCATATAACTTGTGATCTCGAAGGGTCTACAATACTATCCGCAAGTGGCCCATATGTTCTGCCTCTGAACGAGAATACACCAAGATATCATCAATGAATACAATTACGAACACATCAAGATTGAATATGGTATTCATGAGATCCATAAAAGCTGTCAGGGCATTTGTTAGCCCGAACGACATTACTAGGAATTCAAAATGCCCATATCTTGTCCGGAAGGCTGTTTTCAGAATATCTTTCTCCTTGACTCTCAACTGAAAATATCCTGACCGTAGGTCAATTTTGGAAAAATATTTGGCTCCCTGGAGTTGGTCAAACAGGTCGTCAATCCTTGGAAGTGGATATTTATTCTTTATAGTAACCTTATTCAACTGACGATAATCGATACACATCCGTAACGATCCGTCTTTCTTTCGTACGGACAAGACTGGTGCACCCCGAGGTGAAGTACTAGGCCTAATGAAGCCTTTATCCAGCAAGTCCTTCAACTGTACTTTCAACTCTCGCAATTCTGCTGGGGCCATTCTGTATGGAGGGATAGAAATTGGGTGAGTATCAGGCAACACATCGATGCCAAACTCAATCTCCCTTTCAGGGGGAAGACCTGGGAGTTCATCTGGAAAGACATCTGGAAATTCATTGACTACGGGAATTGATTGTAGAATAGGCGACTTTGCCTCTGCGTCTATAACGCGAACGAGATGGTAGATATATCCCTTGGAGATCATCTTTCTTGCCTTAAGGTAGGAAATAAACCTACCTTTCGGCGTAGCAACGTTCCCCTTCCACTCAAGGATGGGTTCGCCAGGAAATTGAAATCTAACCATCTTCGTATGACAATCAACGCTTGCATAACATGATGCCAACCAGTCCATTCCCATTATTACATCAAAATCAACCATTTCTAACTTAATTAAATCTGCCGAGGTTTGACGACTACAAATCGTCACAGTGCAACCTCTGTATACCGGTCTGGCAATCACAGAATCTCCTATTGGAGTAGATATCGCGAACGGTTTGCTTATTAATTCAGGTTCGATGCCAAACTTATCAGCCACAAGGGGTGTAACATATGATAATGTGGACCCGGGATCAATTAATGCATATACATCATAAGAAATACTGACAGTATACCTGTAACAACATCCAGAGAGGACTCAAGATCCTGTCGACCTGCTAGAGCATATATGCGATTTTGAATACCACTTGAGCTCGGTACTGCACCTCGACCTTTACCACGACCTACTGGCTGCTGAAAACCCCGTGCTGGAGGTCGAATTGATAAGGAAGAACCAGACATAGATCCAGTCTGCTGAGCCATACCACCACCCCCTCTGTAAGGACAATCCCACATCATGTGACCAGGCTATCCACAAGAATAGCATACATCAGAACCTTGACGGCACGGTCCAAAGTGGATCCGGCCGCACTGATCACAACGAGGTATTGAGGATCTCGTCTGACTAGTATCCCTGTGATGTTACGAGCCTGATGCTCGCGAACTCTGACTTGTACCCGAATGAGTAAGTCGATCATATCGAGGTCTCTGAAACTGTGGAGGGGCACTAGCTACAGGTGGTGCCGAACTCCTCGAAGACTGGGGTCTTACACTACTTCTGGAGTCACCAGAATACCCTGCAAATCTCGTTCTCTTATGCAGGCTCCCATCCTGCTCCCTGACTTCCCTTTGCTGGCGTTTACGATCCTCTATGGTCTGGGCATAGGCCTGAATACGGGAGATATCCATGCCCTCTATCAAGGAAGCTGTCGTGCATTCATTTATTAAATGTGGTCCCAACCCGTTCACGAACAAATGAACCCTATCGCTCATCTTGGCCACCATATGGGGAGCATACCTTGCCAGAGAGTCAAACTGCATACTGTACTCTCGTACATTCATATTACCTTGTTTAAGGTTCAAGAATTTATCAGCTTTAGCTCGTCGTACCTCAACTGACAAGTAGTGGCGAAGGAACGCCTCAAAAAATTCATTCCACACAGGTGGGGGAGCATTCGGACCCCTGGGTCTTTCCCAACTGCCATGCCAGAAGACTGCTAAGTCCCGTAACCGATAAGAAGCCAATTCTACTGCCTCTGTATCACTAGCATGCATGACCCGCAGTGTGCGGTGTATCTGATCAATAAAATTCTGCGGGTCCTCCTTAGGATTAGACCCGGTAAACACTGGAGGATCCAAATTAATAAAGTCACGAACCCTCACACTAACTGATCTTTCAGTAGCACCGGTATTCTGCCTCTGAGCCTGAGAAGCTACCAAGCTAGTCAACAACTGTACTGCAGTCCTCAAGTCCTGGTCTGTAGTACCAGATAAAGGAACTGGAGATGCTGGGTGGCTTCTAATATCCCCTGGGGAAGGAGGAGTAGATGAGGTCCGAGATGGAATCTCACTTTGAGGCTCACTTTGGCCTTCTCTAGCTTGGGGCACCTGACTGGTCCCCTCTCCGGCATCTGTATCGAGCCGTCTACTATTTGCTTGCTTCCTAGTCGAAGGCATCGCTGTAGGTAAACAAGGTGAATGATAGGCACGAACACTTACGACTCAGCTCTATGCACGATCTAGATTCAGAAAGAACGTAACAATCCTAAATGTCAGGCAGCCTCCTGATTATAAATATGGCGCGCTACACACCCATAATCAGGACTCTACTAGACACGGCTCATAAACAATCCCTAGGACACGACCTGCTCTGATACCAAGTTTGTCACGACCCGACCGGAGGGCCGCGACATAGCACTGGACCCTACTCAACGGGCACCGACGTACCCTTCATCTAACTTTCCTTATTATCTATAAGGCATGTCATACACATATAATATCGAACAATAATCATAATGGACTGAAATATCATATCGTGATATGAACATACTTATATACATAATATGGCCAACAAGGCTGCAATGCAAAACTTATACAACAAAATACATACGATTGCCGACAAGGCAATTTCAACTGTACATAAGCCCATCAATTGTCTAGTCTATACATAACCCAACACATGTCTATGCATAAACTGACATTTGTCTATGAGCCTCTACTGGAACATACATCATGCAACCTATGTCGGAACAGGGCCCCGACATGCCCAAAATGCCTATACAAAATGCATACCAAGGATATAGCAAGTCCGAAGGATGAATCTTGCCAATATCTGCTGAACTGGATAGCCTACTACGGTGGGGGAGCTCCGTCTATCTGTCTAGCAGGACCTGCAGCACGACATGCAGCATCCACAAATAAAAGGACGTCTGTACGGATAAGGTACTGAGTATGTAAGACAGGAAAACATAATATAAGAGCAATAATATAAGTCAGGATAAGAAACATATAACATGTACCATCTGAACGCCTCTGAGGGCGGCTAACCATGACATGCTCGACGTGCTTACGCGTATACATATAACCTTTCTAAAGTCATCATACACATATACATTATCATTATCATCATCTTATACATAACCTCTGTGGCCTTATCATTATCATATACATTTACATACGCCTCTGTGGGCTTTATCATTATCATATACATTTACATACGCCTCTGTGGGCTTTATCGTTATCATATACATTTTACGCCTCCGTGGGCTTTATCGTTATCATATACGTACGCCTCTAGGGCTCATCATTATCTTTATCATACCCAACTGATCAGTGGTTGCACAATAAGTGCCATACCCCACCGACAATAACACGGCTCGGTAGAGTAAACTAGATACACATATATATAATGCATGCTCAACTTAGGAAAATACATTCTAAGCCTTTTGGAGTGACATACGACTGCTATCCTTTGTACACGTAATTAAGGCTAACTCTTTATCATGAACCTTATAAGACTCAGGAAATACCAACAACATTGATATCATAGGAACAAGCGTAATCATTCCATAAGAGGGAAATAATATAAGCAACCCTAGCCTCTAAGAATAGAGTATTCCTTTGGGGCTCATTCATTGCGTTGCATTCAATAGGAGTCGTGCAAAAGAAATAACGGTATAGTCTTACATACCTGGTATATACTGCACCAGTTCTCAAGCTACGCAATTGTTACAATTCCTTAGTCTACAAATAAAGAACAATTCAACCGTTACTCTTTAAGCGTCATAGCTATCATTAATTACAATCCCCTAAATTCGTATGGTGCTTCTCCACATCCTTCTTCTTTTAAAAACTTCACAAACATAGTAATAACACATGCAGCTCAACAAAAACCCAATTAATCATAACCCAGTCCATTATCACTCGTTAACTTGAACTCATGGCTTCCAATCACCATCCCATGAGTTCTTACATGCATAAAACATCATACCATGAATTCCCAAGAGAAAGATTGCATGAAAGGGAGTAATAACTTACCTTGCATGTGGATTATCTAGCCTTCTTCCTTGATTCTTCAATTCCTAGGTCTCACTTCCACTTAGGGCTTGAAAGAAGGAGAGATCAGTTAGGGCTCTTCTCCAATTCTTCAATTTCCATATTCTTTCTTTAATTTAGAACTTGAAAGGAGAAGAAATTGGTTAAGTTTGTGTGGGACTATGAAAGGGGTCGCAGGGGGTCTTCTTCTGTGTTTGAGTTCCAGAAAATGAAGAAAGAACTAGGTTGGACCCCTTTTATAGGTCAGTCAATAAGTGTCACACGTGTCTGATGCCTGTCAAATATGCGACCGTATTCTCGTCGCAAACATAACATGCGGTTCGCATTTTGGACGCAAACCTCAACCCAGAAATCTATTACACTCTGCGACACAGAAGGTCAGATTTGCGGTTCGCATGTAAGAAATGCGATCGCATTCTTGGACCGCATTCTTGACGTTGATTTCAGCCCAGAACTCTGTTCCAGTATGCGATACCTTATGCTCAAAATGCGGTTCGCATACCAGAAATGCGATCGCATAGTCGACCGCATTTCTGACATTAGTCCTAGCCCAAGACTCTATCTTGTTATGCGATCTCAGCATGTAAAAATGCGGCTCGCATATGGGTTATGCGATAGCATTCCATACTTTGCGACACTTGTTCTCCTTTTTCTTGTCTTTTTAACTCTTTTCCGGTTCTTAGGCTCTTATATGTAAACTATCTTACCACGAAATCTAACATACGAATTTACGGGTTGTAGCAACATGTGGGGCGATTTGGGTTTATTCTTGAAAATCATTTTTGCCATATATCATAAGGTAAGTTATTCCTACTTGTTTCGAGTTAAATACATGGGTTATATATGGATTTTACATGGAATTTGATAGAAATTATGAAATTTTTGGAAGAAAACCTAGAAATGATATTTTTGGATTTTGACCACGAAACTAGATATAAATTAGGAATAAATTATATAATTGAGTTTGTGGTGCTATGTGTAATGTTTATCGTTGAAAATTTTCGAAATTCGGGCACTAGGCTCGGGGGTTGACTTTGTTGACTGTTCGAGCGGAGTTGAGAATTATTATAAATTGATTAACTAAGAGTTTTTGGGTATATTTTGATTGGTTTGCACGTTGTTTGACTAGTTTCGGATCGATGGGCATCGGTTTGAGGGTTTAGATAGGCGTTGGAGCCGGTTATCGGATTTCAAAGCAAGATAAGTCTCTTGTCTAACCTTGTGAGGGGGAAACTATCCCTAGGTGATATAACTGTTATGTGCTACTAGTTGTGGATGCTACGTACGCACGAGGTGACGAGAGTCCGTGCGTAACTAAAGCATGTTTATATACGGGTAGACTTAGGACTTTATCATGTATATTTGAATTATTTGAACTCATTTTTGCTAGCTTAATGAAGTAAACTTATAATTAAAATTGATTTAGGAATATATATTAGTTGTTGGCAAAATATTTGATAAATGGTAAAGGGCATATCCACTTTATGCTCGTGTACTTGTATTGTAAGCATGTGACTCGTAATTTGATAAGTTCCTTCCTTCCTTTCTTGTGGAGAGGACCGAACGCCTCGGCAGTATATTGAGATGCATCTCTGGTTCGTGTCGGTCGACCCTCGGCAGTGTACACACCACTCTAGATCGGGCCGTACGACCTCGGCATAATCGTGTGTTATATCGCTAGTAGTCCGAATATTCATGAGATTTTTCTTTCTACTGATGCCTGGCATTTTTATATGGTATTCCTTATCCATTTGATACTGGCACTTGATATATCTGAGCTATTGAGATAGAATACGAGATTGAGAAACTTATATCTCTTAAAAGAAATTTTGGAAGATTATGTAAATTATAGTCTTCCCTATTATTACTGTTGTACTTAATATCTGTTTATGATTTATCATACTGCTTTATTGAACCTCTAATAAGTGTCGATGTCGCCCCTTGTCACTACTTCTCTGGGGTTAGGCTAGATACTTACTGGGTACATGTTGATTTACGTACTCATGCTACACTTCTGCACTAAATGTGCAGGATCTGACAGGTTCATTTGGTGGTCATCTTAGCGTGTAGGCTTAGTTATTGAGGAGACTTTTGGTGAACTGTATTCCAAACCACGTATCGCAGCCCACAGAGTCTCCATTGTACTATTTACTCTATCCTGTCTTATTTACATTTTGGACAGATGTTGTATTATTATTGTACTCCTTAATAAATACTCATGCACTTGTGACACCGGGTTTCGGGGATACTGTAGTGATTGTTATGGTTCGGCTTAATATTGTCATCTTTGATTTTATATCGCACTAATATTTTAAGTATTCATGATTTTTAAATGCATTGAATCATTTACTTAATAAGGCTTATAATTTTAAAAATAATAAAATAAATAATTAAGATGATAGTTCACCATTAGCTTGCCTAACGGCGACGTTAGGCGCCACCACGACTTATAGTGGGTTTTGGGTCGTAACAGATTTCGTGCTGGCTTTTCACAAATGGAAGATTTGAAGCCTCCCGCCTATGATTTGAGTTTGCCTTTGGGATTTGACCACAGGCGAAGATTGCAGATGTGGAGGGAGACCTTGATGCTAGTCTTCGGAGCTTCTTTTGCCTTTCCTTCTCCTTACTTGATTGATTTTCAACCTTGTGGTCTCCTTCCCTCAAATGAGAGGTGTAGCCTCTTTATATAGGCATAGGGTGGAGTAGCCTCCAAGAAAACTCTCCCAGTCCATCGGGTTTGGAGCTTTATATGGGTCGATCCATTTGGTAGAAAATCAATTAAAATGGATTAGCCCAATAATATTGAACGTTTATTATAAATCGATTTAATTAGATTTAAATAAATAACCCAATTATATAGCCAAAATATTATATTGGACTAATATATATTTGATGTATGGTAAAATTCAAATTTTTTATGGATTTATTAAGTAAAATTTTAACTGTCTACAACTAGTAAAGCCTCTACTTTAGACCCTAAATTTTGAGGCCCAATTTTTTTAATAATAATGAAATCTATAAATTAAAAAGAAAAACATGGAATCTTTATTTAAAAATAAAGATTGTCTTCTTTTTAATAGTAGAAATATTTTATAATATTTAATTAAATTACTAATAATTTCATATTAGAAAATAATATTTTTTACAACAATATCCATAGTAATATATTACAAATATATGGCTTGTGAGCACCTAACTTTTTACTATATTTAAATTTTTCATTACTTTTTAGTATGTTAATATTTGCCAAGTTTAATCTTGATATTTTAGCCTTTATTTAACTTTTTAGTAGGTTTATTTGATAAGATTAAAAATCACATTCACATTTTAGATAATAGTTGTTTTTTATTTTCAAAAGAAAAGAAAATTCACAAAAAAATATATTTTTCTTCTAATTTTGGTGAGACTAGCAATTTTATAATTTTTCTTAGTAGTTTCTCATATTTTTTCTAGATTAACATATTAGTGTAGTATTTTTAATTTTCGATTATTTTTAAAAAGAAAAGACAAAAAAAAAGAGCCAACTACGTTTGGCCACTAGGTAGAGATTCTTCCATATCCCACCATAACTAATTTTGGACTCACTTTACAAGCCAATTTTTCCCAATCTTTATCCAATTTTTCACGTATAGCTCACAGGGGATAGAAAAGGAATTACTGTATACTCATTTCTTGCTCTCCAATCTTACAGCACAGGCATGCCATATATACAACTGCACATAGGGGGAAAAATGAGGGCACCTAGAAATTCATAGAGAGAAAACGGAGAGCAAAAAACGGGCGAGCCTTCTTCTTCTTCAATTCGAATGTCCCGTCTTTATAAAAAAAATCCAGAAATTTCTAGCCATGAATACCATTCCAAACAGCCATGAAACGAGCTGAAAATTACACCAAACTCCAGCCCCGAAATCACCCCCAAAATAGTCCAAAAACGACCTTCAAATACAGCTCTATTTCCCAGCGAAATCAACCAAAAACCAGCCTTCAAACCTTCATAAACACAGCTAAAAGACAGCCGCTATTCACTACTCAAAACAGGCATAAACCAGCCCCAAACATGAGCTAAAACCTGCTGAAGTCAGCTGAAAAACACAGCAAAAACAGCTGCAAAACACCACCCAAAAACAGCTGAAAAATAGTCCTGAAATAGGTCCAAAACCCAGCACCAAACACTAGCCAAAAAAGTCTGATGCTCAGGCCCAAAAATGTACCTCTAACCCACCAAAATACCTTCAAAGCACCTTAAAGCAGTTTATTTTTTTTTACATAAAACAACAACAAAACCAACTCATTTTGCGTTGAGGTTGTCGAGGTCCATGTTTAGGTCGTCGGGTCGAGTTTTTGTTTGCATCTTTATGCTGTCGATGGATTTTATTTTGCTCGTTGATCGAACATTGTTTATGTACAAAGCTTGATTTGAAGGTCCTTTGGATATACATAGAAAACAGATTTCACAGAAGTATATTCCTTTTCCTCTACTGTTCCGATTCCAACCCATATTATGCTTTGCTTTGAATGTTGATGTCTTGTGTGTGATTTATTATCTTTGTTTAAACTATGGTTCATTTTGTCTATTGTTTCATTTGGATAATCGTCAGATATTGTAGTGGTTAAATTGATTTGTATGTTTAATTAGATTTAAAAGTGGTTTGGGATGTGGCGATTGTTCTTGAAATCATAAAAGAGGGTTGTCTGTTAGTTTAAGCCTTTAAGAAACAATTGGGCTTGGATAAGTGGAATCTTACTGGCCCATTTCATAAAATAGCTGGTTACTTTTATAGACGCATAGGATACCTGTTCCTTAGTTATTACTTAGGCCAAATACCAATAATAAAGTTAGCCCACTTCTTCCACAACTTCATATCCATAATCTATGGCCTTTACAATTATCCCAAACGTGGCAAGAATAACTCAAAAATCGCCAGTATGCTTTAAGCACGAATTAATAAATCAATTATCGTAATTATGTACACGTTAGCGTGTCATAGTTATGATTTCTAAAATTAAAATCAAGGTACGCGTTCGTGCGGCTTTGGCCAAATAATCTTAAATAATAATATAATATTATTAATTGTGTACACGTACGCGTGACATGATTTTGGCACAATAAACACAACGGATATACACAAACGTGATCCGTTTCAAAGACAAATCCATAACGCCATAGTTAAAAGCGGTAACAGGTACAATACATGTAGGTTCTAAAATATGTATTTAAACAATTAATTAAACCAGGTATAATTAAAGAGACCGTGCTAAAATCATGGAATCCGAGAATGCCTAATACATTCTTCCGGGTTAACAGAATTTTTTACCCGGTTTCTGTGTTCGCGGACCATAAATAGAGTCAATTTCCTCGATTTGGGATTTTAAAATAAACCGGCGACTTGGGACGCCATCATAATTGTCCAAGTGGCGACTCTAATTAAATAAACAATCTCATTTCAAATAATGTCATTTTAATTGAAAAAACTTCCCTATTCTTCAGAAAAGGAGGTGTGACAGCTCTGGCGACTCTCGGACAGATCGGGCGGTTATTTACTCTTAACTGTTCGGCTTATCAGTTATCAGCTTTTAAATATATTAATGCGCTAGTCACCCGATAAGATATCTGACGGATTGGTATCGGTTGAGCTATTATCGGACGGTTTATCGGCCTATTGAATCTATATTACAGAGGCCTATAGGTAGTTGGATACTGGATTTTTCCGATACTTTACTTTTACTTCTATTACTGCAGTGAAACTTTATTACATGAATTGCAACTAACCAAGGATTTGAACTTCACATTTACACATTGAATTTGATTACAGATAACAAGTTCTATGCTCAATGGAGTAAATAATAAATATATCTATGCAACACATCAGAGAAGCTAAAATTGTAGCAGATATTTTTCCTAAATATGTTTATAACAATAACTATACAATAGTCGCCTTCTTTTGTATTTGACTATTACATGTATTAATGACCTTCAAATTAGGTACCAAGGAAAAGAGTCATATCTAATATCTTGTACCAATATTTAGTCTTTATATATAAAGCATACCCACTTTACCTTCTGCTGCTCTGGCTATGGCCGTAACTGACGGTTGGATTTTAAGATTAGAGAAAACGAGAAAAAGATTAGAGAAGAGAATGGGAGGCGTGGCATTGTGGTGTTGTGGTTGTGTTGACTGTTGCCTCAACCTTCAGAGAGTAGAGGGTCTGAGAGTAAGAGGCGACGCAAGAGGGAGAGGCGAGAGGGCTGGGTTTGGAGATCTGAGGAAAATTAGAAATTAGGAATTTAGATTTTGGGGTTTCTAATAGTGGATAAGTGGAAGGGATATTTAATATGCATATGGATAAAAATATATAAATATAAAAATTCTTAACGCGTTAATAATTTATCCGATGTCTTTCCCGTAATTTTTCATGAAAGATTTAGGTGATATACATTATTTTCTTGGTGTTCACGCTGTCTGTTCATCCCATGGCCTCCATTTGTCCCAGCAGAAGTATATAGCAGACTTATTTCTTAAATTTCGCATGCATACTTGTAAGTATGTTCGTAGCCATGTTGCTTCCCGTACTTCTCTTTCTGTTATGGATGGTGAGTTACTTTTAGAACCTAGTGAATTTCGGAGCATGGTTGGTGCTCTTCAATATTTGACTTTGACTCAGTCCAAATATTTGTTATGATGTAAGTGTTGTCTCTCAATTTATGCATCCTCCTCGTACTACTCATCTGCATTCTGTGAAACACACTTTTAGGTACTTGCAAGGGACTATCACACATATTCTTTTCCTCAACGCATCATTGTACTCTGATCTAATTGGAGTGGCCACCCCGATAGTTGATGTTCCATTACTGGATTCGCTGTGTTCTTATGCTCCAACCTCATCTCTTAGCGTGCGATAAAATAACTAACGGTGTCCAGATCTTTTACTGAGGCTGAGTATAAGGACATCACCTACACGGTTGCGAAGTGGTACGTGCGAATGTTGATTTTGCGAGCATTACTTAACCAAAACTATTCATCAACTGGCTGGCAAGTACTAATAAATAAAGTTAGTAACTATAATCTAATTGAAACATACATACACACGTTGTGTATAGTTAAATTAGATAAGTAACACATTATAACATATTAAAGTGTACTGATAGTGTAAAAAAATTTACATAGTATATTTAAATTCATGTATAAACTTATTTAAATTATTATATACTATATGTCTGTCATCTCAGCTATACCAAGTTACTAACCCGGCCCTTTCTGTTGAATATGGTAGTCGTAATTGAACTTTATGAGATTTGGTATCTTTCCATACATTTGGCACCTAACTAAGCGTTGCCATATTCGGCAAAATAGAACAGATATAAAGATTGTCGGCTGATGCAACTTTAGGAAAATAAAGCTAGGTTTAGTTGGTACTAGATAGATTATCCAAAATTCGAATTTCAACCAATCCATCTTCTTTCCTTTCGCGTCTTACTAATTGGCGGTGTGTGTATATATATATATATATATATATATATATATATATATATATATATATATAATTATTTGGTATGCAAAATTTATTTAGTCCGATTAATTTAGATTAACGTTGCATAAAAAATGACGGCACTTCATAGCGAAAATTGGCGGTTCGGACTTGGCTCGACATAACTCAGTCGTTGGTATTCCTCTTTTTCAATTTTCTTAGGGTAAAATGGCAGTAAGAATGAAGGATATTGGTACTACGTTTTTTTAACACGAATATTTGTTCATTCCTATGAAAAATAAATAATTACGTTGGTTGATGCATGCGGGCTATTTCATTCCAGATGTCCCCATAACAATATGATAGTATATCTATTTCCAAGAAATTATATCTGGAATAAATTGGATCGGTTAGCAAGAAAGAATATTCACATAGGCACAATCCAACTACTCATCCTTCATTTGTTTTTCCAAAAGGAAAGACACTTTATCAAGTCCAACTGCCTAACGTGCTCAGGATATGATACTCAATTCAAAAAAGGCTTCAGAAAATGGGTACAAGAAGAATTGAATCTTACCTTACACATGGAGTTGGAGATATATTCAATTCATTGACGATAGAGCAAGTACGAGAGCAGGTGGACATTATTGAAAAGTGAAAAGAGAGCTAGTAGGTGTCACAATTGTCTTGATTTAGGTCCAACTAGTATTACCATCTTTTTCTTTTTTTGGCAGTTTGACTAGATATGAATGAGGTCTACGTTACAGAAATATTGATATTTTAACTGGAATATTGTACTTTAGTTCAGAGGCTAAAACTGGTGATTAATGTTAAATGGCCCAATATAATAGCATTGACCTACTTCCAAATTCGATTTTAACAGACCCAATGTATGTTTGAAGGTTAATACGACATTTGATTAATCTCTAAATTAAGACTATGAACCACATCAAATTGAAAAAAGAATAATGAAAATACGAATAATTCATTTGTGCTAAAGATATAATTAAGTAAATGAGATCAATACTTCTTCTATAAGAAGTCAAGCTTTTAGATGATGTGGTTACACAACTTAACATATACATATAATATAAGTAGACAGAAGTCATCGGATCAAGTCTCACTGTCGCTCATTATCGACATAATTTTTTATATGTTTGGATCATTAAAAAATTATGCCCGTACGTAAAGGAAAACATTAAAAATATAATTAAATAACTAGAAGGGTAGCAAAATTCAACTCTATGTTCAAATTCAAATTCGGTATTAGATATACAAAATGTTGTAATATATCGAAACATGTTTTGATTTTTGTGATGAAATTGTAGAAAAGATTATTAAATTAGAGATGAGAAAGAGTAGACATTAGAAATTTAGCAACACATAAAATATTAAAATCCAATGAGGAATTGCCTCAATGATGCAACTTGGCTAACATGTATGGTGAGATGGTGTAATATTAAAGGTGTGTGCTGTTATGTGTTTCTCGACGCATATAAATTGGCATGTTCAGCCCTCTAAACCAAGCACAACCAAAAGATCATAGCTAAAGCAACAATCTTCTTGTCTTGTTAAAACCTCTTCTAACAATATTTGTAGCAACTCTTCAAAAAAAAATGAAAGCAGGTGCTCTTGAACTTGGTCATGCTTCCAAGGTTACAGCTTCAGTTCCACAAAGAGGGGTGAATAGAGGAATGTCTATACTTGACTTATTTCTAAGAATAATCGCCATAATTGCCACCTTAGGAAGTGCCATTGCTATGGGAACTACTAATGAAACACTACCATTTTTCACTCAGTTTATTCGTTTCAGGGCCAAGTATAGCGATCTTCCCACGTTCACGTAAGCACTTTTATATATATTGATCAACATGTCAGTGTATATACACATTATATTTTGCAAAGATCTTAGTACGTAATTAATCCACATGCTGATATACAGGTTCTTTGTGGTGGCAAATGCAATAGTAAGTGCATATCTGGTACTTTCTCTAGGGATGTCCATCTTCCACATCATGAGGAGTAGAGCACAAGCAAGCAGGATTGCCTTAATATTCTTTGACGCGGTATTTCCTTTTCCTTTTCTTTTGTTTTTCCTTTTAGGATTTAGTTTATATAACCATGAGTATAAAGATCTTTTACCCTATCAGAGAATTAGGAGTAAGTTAATTACTATTTTTACCAAGTCATCAATTAATGGTTATTATAAAAATATTTACGCTATAAGCAACCTGATTACGTAATTATATCTTTATCATCATTGGTGTGCAGAACTGAAACTCCTCTTTTTTATATAGGGATTGAAGAATGACCTGTTATTGTAGGTTAGTTGCATTTAATTTTGTACAAAAAAAAAAAAGGCAGCACGATGCACTAAACTCGCTCCTATGCGTGGTATCCAGGAAAGGGCAGGACCACAAGGGTCTGTTGTACACAGTCTTGGCCTACATTTAATTTATACCAAAGTTATCACTTAATGAATGCATGCTTAAAATATAAATTTTTACCTATAGTACAAGATTACTTACATGATAGAACTTAAGCTCTTTAAACTAACCGTATTGTCTCATTTTCAAATGAAGGCAATGCTGGCGCTATTGACAGCGGGAGCATCAGCATCAGCAGCAATAGTGTACTTAGCACACAAAGGAAATACAAAGGCAAACTGGTTTCCAATCTGCCAACAATACGACTCCTTTTGCCATCGTACTTCTGGATCCTTAGTTGGTTCCTTTATAGGAATTATAATCTTCATACTCTTAGTCTTGCTCTCTGCTGTCGCCCTTTCTCGTCCTTGATTAATTTAATTTCTTCTTCCGAGCTGTATGTATCACTTATCTTGTGGGTTTTAATGTGTGCTCGTCTGTATGTTTTTCAAGATTTGAGTTTAATTACTTACCTTGTACCTCTCATGTTTAAGTGATTGTTCCTTGTGTTTCCTGTTTTAATTCCTACTTAATTTCCTGTATGATGTTCTCCAAGCTACCCCCAGAATAGGGTGTTCTTTGTGTGAAACGTGGCCGTGGAGCCTTCTTCTTTTTTTTTCGAGTTTCCATTTATGTGTAATCAATGATTCTTCTGTACAAGAAATTATATGAATGGTTTGTTTAACATTGTGGGTTATTGCGTTCTTTTTCGGCGTTAAACAAGGTTATATACATCATTTTTCTCGTTCACACGCAAGAATTATTACTCCATTCGTTTCTAATTTATAATCTAATCTTCCTACTTTTGAAATCTTTTGCACTTAAACATTCTCTTCTTATCCTTAACGACATACTCTTTAGTATATATAAGACATACTAATAATACTTGTGGTATGTTATATGTATATTTGCTTGTGTCTAATATACCGTAATATCACTTAATACTGACCTCTAAAATATTTGCAAATACTAGTGTAATATTGAAAAACCTTTTCGAGAAATATTTCAAGTAAATTCACTCATAAATCTTCAACTTTTTCCTAAGTAAAACTCATGACCAAATACAACAAATTCCAAATACTCTCTTTCAACTTCAACTACAAATACCCCTTTTTTCAACTATTGAAAATTTTGCAGTTTACAATGACCTGAATACCATTGCGCTACAAGGCTTGTAAGGCCTGCGACTTGTAGCTTTCATACTAGTGAAACCTATACATAAAAGAATGACAGAGGCAACTATACTCAGACCAAATATAACAAAAGATACATATAGCTAAAAGAAAATAACAAACAACAAGCTTAGACATTCACAAACTATGGTACAAGATATTTCATCCCCCTTTATTCTTCCTAGCAAATCCGACTTCAGAAAGAAATCTGGACAAAAATCCCCCATTCTGCTTGCCATTATTTATACTATCACTTGAATCCCTCAAATTGCTTATCAGAGACCAATGAGTTTTAAAATCAGGTTCATATCCACATCGTTGCATAGAACGTAGGAGCTCAGATGCCTTGTTAAGATTGTTCTGGGAGCGATACACATTGATCAGCAATGAATACGTTTCCCTGCTCGGGATTTCACCAATCTGAATCATTGAATCAAGTTGTTTTTCTGCCTCTTCAAGTTGTCCTACTTCACTTAAGCTCTTGATTAGACTGCTCCAAGTGTTTATGCTAGGCCTTTGATTTCTACATAACATCTCTGAATGGAAACTCAACGCTACATCCAGTTTACGCCAAGTACAGAAATTCTGAATCACATAATCGAAACTGCTAGACTCTGGAACATTCCCTTTTCTCAACATAATGTCCATAAGATCTACTGACTTATCTACCCTTCTGTGCTGACAAAGTCGCTTAATCAGATAATTATAATCAATATTTTCAGGAATGAGGCCTTTTATTGCCATCCGGTCCAAAAAGTTTATGGCTTCACTTAGCTTACCATGAGAAAGAAGGGTCTCCACTATATTAATTTGAATGACTGAACCATGATTCCAACCTCTAAACTCCATTTCCTTGCTCAAGGTTAAAGCTTCTTCAAGCTCCTCATAACAACAAAGGCATTTTATCACCTCTCTCAAACTACGGTTACTTGGCCTCAGATCTTTCTCCATCATAGCTTTTAGATATCGTGTGGCGGATGACAAATCTCTACACCGACAGAACCCCTGAACGAGATAATTGTAAGTCACCGCATCTAGCTGCAGTCCTTTGCCTAGGAGCTCATGTACAAGAGTATTAACAACTGATGTTTCGTTAACTGAGAAAAGGGAATAAATCAAAATATTGTAAATCACGACGGTAGGAGGGTTGCTTTGTTTAAGCATATGTTCTTTCAGGCATAATGCTGTAGATACCTTGCCTTCTGTACACATCAGCCGCACTATATTGCGGTAACTTGCGACACTGATACCTAACTTCCTCCTTATCACGACACCAAGCAGCTCCTCGACTTTCTTCCTCTTTTTAGCTTGACAGTAGCCTTGAAACAGAACATCATAAATTTCCGCACTCAGAAATAGTTCCTTCGCCAATGTCTCTTGCAAGACACTGGTTGCTTCCCTGCTCCTCCCCGACTTGAAATACCCATGAATTAAAGCAGTGTGTAAAGGAAGCACAGCAGATGGCTGGTCTCTTAAACAAATATCTTTCAACGCAACAGCTTTGTCAAAAATACCAGACCTACACAGCTGAGGAATTAATTGAACAGATGCATCCAAAGGCGGGATCCAGTTCTTAGCAAGCATGCTATCACAAACAAGAGCGGCTTCTCGAAAATTTCTCCATTTACAAAACTCTAGAATAAGATGGCTATGAGCCGAGTGACCCAAAATACTTCCCTGGCTTAGGATTTCCTTTGCCAGAACCTTGGCAGCACTTGTGAACCCTTCAGCACTGAGCTCTTCAAGGAACACATGAAAAGCATCATGTACTTCATTAGGGTAGAGCGACAGCAAGGTTTTAAAAAGCTCCAGTGCTTCATCAAGCTGTCTTCGCTTGCATAGGCGACTGAAGAGTGCTTTCCCACCCTCCAAATCAGGCAACCAGTTATTATTTTGTGCAAGGTTCCAATAAGCAGTTAGACCTCTCAGATCACCTTTCTTGCATAAGCCCAGCAGCAGAGCAGTATGAGTTTCACTATCAAGTCTTATATGTCTTCCTAGCATGCCATGCAAAATCGCTCTTGCCCTGTGCACAGATCCCTTTTTGCTGTATTTCTGAACAAGCTTATTCAAAGTTTCTTGATCAAGCTTATATGTCAAATTTGAAACTTTCTCCAACAGACCAGATATGGTCTTAATATAAATGCTAGATGCACAAAGCTCTTTCACTAAGGCATCCAGAGCAGCTAAGGATATTTCTTGGCCCCAACAAATTATTTGATCCACCATCATCACGGCATTTTTCACGTCTTTTTTCATGTAATCGTTCCATACAAAGGAGTTAAAATCAGGAAGCATGGCATCATTAAGGACTTTATCAATAGCTCTCTCATACTGTTCCAGATCCGTGTCCAGATAAAGCCCATTGCCGAGATTATCAAAGAATTCTGCCTTATGAAATCTTGTATCATTGTCTCTTCTGATTTTCACAGCAGAAGAGTTGAGTCCTAAGAATCTAAATGCTCCGGAAAGTGGATCGTCCGTAGGTGATAGTTGGTACAAGCCACGATCTACCATCTTTGAAACCACCACGTTCACTTCATCAAATTGCCTAGCTTTACAAAACCCAGCTAAAAGAACCCTGAAAGTTGATAATTGAGGCTCCACCTCCTGATCATCCATTTCTTGAAGAATATCTTGGTAGTGCTTCCACATACCCTCCTTGAAAAGCCCACTGAGAATAGCATCATAGGAATATATATGAGGCTTTAGATTTCTCGACAGGATCTCTGAGAGATAAAAGAAGGCATCCTTCAGTTTTCCTTCACGACAAGCCCATCCAATCAAAATCCCAAATGTTATTTCATTCATAGAAAAACCCAATTGATCTAACTTCAGCACATACGAGTTCCCACTCGCAAAACCAAACTGTCCACACACAGAGTGTATGAGCTTATTGACTATGGTTACATCAGGCATACAACTAATCTCGACGAAGAAACTCAACAGATCATCATAATCTCTTTTACCACAATAACCTGTAGCAATTGAATGGAGGACTAAATGATTAGGTTCAATTCCAAAAGCCAGGGCCTTTTTAACCAGATTCCTGGCATCCTGAACTTTTGCATCGGCACATAAAAGTCTAATAACACCCTCATAAATGCCCCCTTCAGATACACTCCTTCCTAAGCCAATGTCTACAGCATCACCATAAATTTGAAATGCCAATTCTGTATCATTTATTTGAATCAAGAAATCGAGGAGAACCCCATAACATGAAATCGATGGGGATAAACCTCGCATCCTCATTCGATCATAACATGTAATAGCTTTCTCTAATCGATGATCAACCACAAACACTTCAATTAGATTACCGTAAACCTCATGATTATCCAAGAAAGTTCCTTGGCTATCCAACAATGAAACCAAGCATTCAACTTCCTTAAACAACCGGGCACGGACAAGCATTGAGGCAATAATCTCAGAGGCCTTAGGAAGATGCTTAAAATTCCTACTTTGCTCGCTAGTCCACCAATAAATTCCCCATAAAGATTCAATTTTTTTAACCTCAACCTCAAAATTTCCACTATCATTTTGAAAACCCAACAAAATTTCAAGAACATCATGAGGATTCAACAAAGGAACTCTCCAAAACCTACGAACAGCTGCAGGGGAGATCTCAGAGAGCCTAAAAAAGCAATCCTTAATAAAGGGGTTGTGCAAAATCTTACCTTTATTACTCAACAATCCTAAAGACCCAGACTTTACAGATTTTTCAACACCAGAGAATATAGCTGAAGATGAATCTTGGCTAATATATGTTGCTTTTGTAGTAAGTTGCTGAAACTCTTGAACTTTGACGGGAAAAGAAGAAAACTGAAAGAGAAGTGGAGCAACCTGTTTGATGTGAGTTTTGTTTTTTCGGAGTCCAAGGAGAGGTTGAAGCATTCGACCGCCGGGATGTGTCGGAGTTACAGGGAGGACACTCCACTAGTTCTGGTCCTGATCTAGGGACTGTTGTCATTGGGCTTCTTTTCATGTATAATTTGTGGGCTTATGAAAGAAATTGCAGAATCTTTTACACGAATAGCCGGTTATATTCATTATTCACTTTTCAAGCAATATACATAAATTATACATTTATTATATTCAATTACACATATAATATATGCATATATTATATCTTAACCGACTGTTTTTAATTTAAGTGGTTGCATGAACGACTATTTGGCTTAATTCATTTATGGGCCGTGAATGGTGATAGTCAAGGTCAAAATTTCAGCAGCCTTCCCTTCTGGCCCCTCTCAAGCCTTGTAGCCCGTTTGGGTTAGCTAATTAAATTCAGTTGAGAAGCATCAAATGATGAAAACCATCTTTAGGTACTGAAACTGATTTACAAATAAGCATGGTGTCTAATTAGAAATGTTAAATATGATATTGAGCTTAAGCAGTTAAGCTGGTTTGATCCATTTATAAGCTTTACCCGAACACCCTTTCAGTTCTTAGTATTTGATTTTGTTGTATTACAAATGTTATTTTAGTTATTTGACCCTTTTCATATGACATCGGTAAAAAATGACACGAGATCTATAAATAAATATTAGAGATCTTTATAAGATCATTTTATCCTATTCAAAATGTAAATGAACGTAGAAAATCATTTCCTTGTGTTAATTAGGTAGGTTGACTGTTAATGTTGTCAGCAAAATACCATTTTGAACTAGTTTGGGATTGAGAGTATAATAGTAGTGGCAAGTATTTAGACAATCAACTAGTATCATTAACAAAATTCCGCAATGAGAAGTAATATTCATAAGATATTTTTTTCGGAAATCTCTTGTGGCTACTTATAGCCTTCTATAAGTAGCCTTGCAAGAAGGCTATTTATACTGTGTTGTTCTAGGAACTTAATTTTATATTTGGTTACCAATCAAACGTCTTGTCAACGGGTGAAAAAGAAAAATCAGAAAACATTGCATAAATGCGGTACAAAGCTTCTGGACAAACTCTAAATGAGAAATTGCTCTTGAATTCACTCGGTCATTAAGACAAATTTGTTTAAATGAAACTGAAATAAGTACTGAATAAACCTTTAAAGCGCAATCAAGTTCTATAAAATCTATTTGTAGTTTCTTGACCACTAAAGGTTTCAACTCAACAATTCGTAAACTGTAAGCAATGGCAGCATCGTCTTCTTTTTCCAAAGGTTTCACTGCCATGGTTTTGTTCGTGTTAACAGCCAATGTGGCATTCGCGGCTTCTGCCCACGCTACTGAGCAACACCCAGAACATACCTCCAACCCCCCCAGTCATCAACCTAAATCTTCTTCTCATGTTACTAAACAACACTGGGGATATGCGTTACCCCCGAGTGCTGAGCAGCCCTCGAGAAACGCCTCACGATCCTCAGAACGTCAAAAGTTCTTGGAAGAATGCGCGAGAAAGATGAATGAGACATGCGCCAAAGAGATTGCCATGGCCGTGTTTGAGGATAACAAGGTGAGTAGAAAAATGCTGCATTAAGTTAGTAAACATGGGAAACAAATGCCATCATGAAATGATCAAGAGGCTAAAGAAGATACACCTACATCACCTAAAGCCAAAGAAAATCAAGTCCAAGAGCGAAAAGGCTTACAAAAAATGTCAAAAGATTGCTAAAAAGCATACTTCATCCCCGGCATCTTGATCGGCTGATTTCTTTCAACAACATTAGCTCTTGAGCAATTCAATCAACAACACAGATGAGAAGATCCATTTAGTATTTACCCAATGGCTAGAAATAAAAAGAACTAACTTGTATATGTTTTTTCGTCTCTAAGTCATGTTTGGTATTATTTATATCCTGATGCAACTAAATCTATCACTGTGCTACTTGAGTCCTTTCTTGCAAAAATTCAGTCTTTAAAATTGTTCCTATTGCATACTTTTTAACCACAAACTCCCGAGCCCATCTAAAACAATCTCTTTATCTTTTCTAATTACGGAATTACATTTTACACCCTCTTTTGTGGGGAGGCGGGTATAGGTTAATGGTGACGCCTAAATAGCACGCCGTGAAACTTTTATTCTTTCTCGCAAGTAAGAAGAGCAAATACAACAGACACATTCCGCACCCATTTGGACATAAATTTTGACTACTTTTTTGTATAAAAAAAAAAAAAAAAAAAAAAAATTAAAAATTGAACATATTATTTATTCATAAAATTGATCAGATTTTGAAAAAATAATTTTAAAACAAATTCAAATTACTAAAAACAAGTCTAAATCAATTTTTGGGTGAAACTTCCCTTCCACTCACAACAACAAACGACCCAGTATAATCCCATAAATAGTGTCTAGTAAGGGTAATATGTACGCAAATCTTACCGCTACCTTATAAAGATTAAGAGCCCAAAACTTTCCTTCCACTCGCACAATTTCAATTTGCTTTCAAACAAAATACAATGTCGAAACATAAATTCAAGACACTAGCTAAAACAGATTTAATTTGTCTCATTTTCTAAATTATTATCAGCCAAGATTAAGGAGATCGCAATTTAAATATCATACGAAATACTATGATTTCCAGTTGTTGAGTACTCCCTTCCACATCTCATTCTTCAATAACCAACGGGTAGGTAATTAACATTTACGCAATTACGTCTATCTTCAAAAATGAAGTTATAGCTTGCTAACCACGGAGGTTTAACTTCTGACATAGATAATGCGCTGTAATTAGATACCGTTGTCATTTGGTCTCTAGCGAAAACAAAAACTCCGAATCTTAGGCAACATATTACCATCCAAAAGGTTGTATTACAAATACCTAATGAATACATCAAACATATCAAAATAATTAAAAATAAAACATCTACCACCCTAAGAAACAACTGGATCATATGAGGGGGTTAGTTTACGGCACCTGTTGTAATTCCAGTCAATAATTAAGCGAGTCGACTGTCTAGAACAAGTTCCAACTGTGATGTCCACCGGGGGTCTCAAAGAACTGCGTGTGGTGGTGGTTTTTTTTGTTGTTGGTGTGTGTGCGGTTATGTGGGGAGGGGGGGNAGGGAGAATAACACGTGACAAATTATATAGAACTCTATATTCTATGCAATAGGAGAGCAAACTTCTAACTTCGCATGATTAGTTGTAGGAAATCAATCTCCTACTAAAGCCTCAACTTGGTGCAAGTACTTGTATGAGATCAACTCTAACTCAGGATCGACTTCTCACACCCCACGATTGATTGTCTTTGTAAACAAGTATCCTCTCATATCATTCAACCACCCTTCTTCAAGACATAGCCAACCCTCCAACTCAACCCCCACCACTCTCAAGAAGAAAGGACAAAACAATGGAGCATTGCATGATAGGAGCAATAATAAAGGCATCAGCAAATGAAGCATACAAACTGTATCCAAAAACAGTATGAAAGAGAATAAAGAAGGAACGGTTTAACTGCAGATGGGAGCAGACACTTTTGAAACAACATTATCGTCACACAAATGCAGAGAAAATATGAGTACCTACTTTTGCATACGTGAGTAAATTCCACCAAACATGCTGATTCATTGCAATAATATCAGCGCTTGCACATAAATCATATAACAAAAGTAAGCATGCGATAAAAAGAATATTGAGACTTACCATCAGATATATACCTGCTTTACTCCAAAGCTATCAGATTCCACATTGATTGGCAGTGAATATCACTGCGTTTTGGCATTACTGATACATATAGCACTACTAATCACAGCAATGAAGATCCAGTGTCTACAGAGAACTGCAGGCACCCATGTAGCTTAAGCTGTATGCACATTCCATAGCCACGACATCCTCTTCAGAAGAGCAATCTACTTTTAGCAAGATACTTTTGCCAATAAAATGACAAGGACACGCAGGAAAAATCATGATTGAATATTATCGCAGATAATGAAGAAACATGTAGGCTTTCTAGTAACGTAGCAATACTTTTGAAGATATTGTGAAAGGGCTCATTTCCCAACATTGCATCATAATCAAAACTAGAACACTTAGAAATCTCCACCAGGTCTAGCATCTCGAGCATCAAACAGGAAAATCCAACTAACAGTAGATTCGTACAAATAACAATAAACTGAAAACAAGACAACAGGACACATGGCCGAGATTTGACAGTTAAATTCATCTATAGTACAACTACAAATGGGAAGAAAGGATGAGGCCGCAGGCTACACAGGTTCTTGGAAGCACAAGAGTTTGATCTCGGAAATATATGGTGTCAGGTCTTGGCAAATTTTGATAGTAGGTAAGATCTTCGGACATGGTCCTCCTAAGGAAAACATCAAGGTAGGCAATGGATTTTGATATCCGCATTCATCTGGTCATCTGGTTTAGGCATGAGGCTTCATCAAAGGTGACAGTAGGCTGGCTTCAGGCTTCAGATATCTCGGCTGTTTGTAGCGAGGGAAAGGAAACAAAGGGAAAAGAATATCATTAGTTTCATAATTGGAAGATAGGTTAGGTCATCATACCAAACTGTGTATTACTTTTGTATGAGCCGGGCTAGGTATATAAAACCAGCTACTCAAATTAAAAATTCAATGCAATAGAGCCAAAATTCATGGGCTACCTGTGGTCCTGTTACAAGCTCTAATAACCATAACTTTTTCTCCGGGAGGCAGAGTTTTGCCTTGATGACCTGGCAACATAAACTTAACATAATGAATAAGAATTGGAGAAGCAACTTTGAATTCTTTAGAGCAGTTGAAAGTAGACGAGCTAAATAAGAAATCCTCTGCAAGAAAGGGCAGAACAAACTCACCAACCACAAGCTCTAACCACAATGACATTAGGTCAGACGTAAACATGCAAGATCCAATTATTTAGCTTCTTGAAAAGCATACAATTCAAGAAATAATGAAACTACGATCTCGTACTTGTTTTTCTTTCAAGAAAATCTAGAGGCAGCATGATAACAGTATCACCATTACATAGGAAACCAAACCTGCTCAAGACTAGCGAAGGGAAGGCAAGAAGAACTCACCCAGATCCACTGGAACGCCCATGGGAATATCCTTCTTTTGGATAAGCAGGCGAATATCCTTCTTTTGGATAAGCAGGGGAATATCCTTCATATGCCCCATACCCTATACTACTACTACTCTGCAAATGGAATTAGGAATTAATAACAAAAGCTGCACCGCAAAAGTAGTACAAAGCTAGCCGAAAGAAACAAATGACAGAACTTCTGGAGAACACTGCAACCCCCCAAAAACTCCTTTGCACTAATCAATGAAACAAAGTTTTACCTGGAGAGTACCGTAACTTCCAAAACCATCAGCATGTGGAAGATCACTAGCACCACCATACCCAGTTGAGTAGGAATGGTCACGTGCATGTCTCCTAGTATCTCTGTTCTCATATTTCAAGGTATCTGAATCCGTTGACATGGGGAGGTAGGGAAGAACTGGCACAAAGGCAGACATGGGCCCCTCTTTTTCAAAAAGATTTGCCCTTAAACGTGAAGTTACTTGTACAAGTGCATCCTTTGCCACATCAAGATCTCCTGATATCTGATGAATGTTGGAAGTATATAACTAGGTTCAGTTAAGAAAAATGAAAAGCAATATGGTCCTTAGAGTAATTTATTCAAAGCAACATAACAAGCATAAAGATAGAAGCTCCTAAATAAATTACAGAAAATGAGGAGAATCGGTATAATAATATAGACAGGAATAATAAGAAAGAAAAGGAACTACTAGAAGAAGAAAAAAATGTTCGCATCAGCATACTTATCTTTTCACATTGGCATGATCTTTCCGCCTCTTTTTTTTCTCTTTTTGGAGGTTTAATTTTGTGGAACAGCAGGTACAACACCGCCGTGGGAAAAACAAACAGGGGAAAAGACGCATCCTCTGAAACAATAGTCCCATTCATGCCAGACCCTTTCCCCAAAACTAATCATGAATTAAATGGATCAAAGGCAATCTATGGCTATCAAAGATGTCCAACATCTACATCAAAAGCCCATCATTCTTTTTTTTTTTTTTTTTTTGTTGATGACCAAAGACGCCTCATTCATATTGTATATTCATACTCCAGTAGCTGGTTTTACAAGAGGGAGGGGAAATCACTGACCTTTTTTCCTTTAATCAGTGGGGGATATCCTTACATATTCAAAATACCCAATTAGTATTAAAAATGAATAATTACCTGTACCATCTCCTCATCTTCAGCTGCAACCTTCGGAAGGTCTTCCTTCGAGAGAATGCGAATATTAGCTTTCGTGATTTTCCTCATCTCATTAATTATGGATCCTCCTTTCCCAATAAGACAGCCAATTCGAGATGCTGGAACCAGCAACCTTGTGGTGTATGATATAAGACCGGAATCCCGTTCCACTTCCTCACGGCACCTTGGTTGCAAGCGCAATGCTGCTTCAATTGTGGGAGAATATGTGTCCTCAAAAAACTAGACAAAGCATAAAAATACATCTTTACTAAGTGGACAAAGATCCTCAAGTTGCATATTCTGATGAACATCCACTTAAATAGAAAACATTTACCTCTTTTGCAGAAATAGAAATCACACAATTGTCGCCTTCAGTATTAGAACTATTAACCTTGATCACTGCACCAGATTCTTGTCTAATTTGGTTTATTATGACACCACCTTTGCCAATAACACCTCCGATATTTGCAGATGGACACACTAAACGAAGAGAAAATTCCTTTGAAGATGATTCATCCCTTGGAGCTGAGTAGAAAGACCTCGACCAGTCACCACTCTCCCCTTTGTAACCCCCATACGGCCCCACTAGTGGAGCTATTCCCACTATTGGAGCACCACCAGCAGGAGCTATAAGTGAACTGCTCGATGAGTAGACATTTGGTGCATCGGAGGCTAGCATGTGTTGGGAACGGGATGGATTATTGTGGAGACGAGTTGCAATTTCATAGAGAGCCTTCCTCACTAAAGCAACTTCACCAGATATCTAAAACCAAGTAACCAACAACCAGATGAGCAGTGACATTATTTCAGCTAAACTTATTCTTAAATTCCCATGGCTAAGAGCAGTAGGATAGAAAATTGAGTCCCAGCATGATCAACAGACGACTACTAAGAAAATAGGCCATACATTTATAACGAAAGAAACTGAGTGATCCAAATGTATGTCTGTGTAACAATGCAACTTGGGCAGTCATAAATAAATTTCAAGCGGTGGAGCGAAACAGAAGTGCAGTATGATTAATCCCTTTATATATTTATAAATCAGACAGTCAACCAAGTTGTAAACAAGAAGAAGATTCCCAAAGTAGGCTGAAATGTGATAGCCAGCAAGTTCAAGCATGAGAATGAGCACTTAATCAAACTTACTAACCAAGAATAAATTTTGAAATAACATAGCGAGTTTGCAGGTACAGAGGCAACACAAGTGGAGAGATGGGAAGGTGATCCCGCATTACCTGCACAAGTTCATCTGAGCTCAATGCGCATGCAGGCAAATGCTTATCTTTCAAAATACGAATCTGCGCACCAGTTTCACTTCGAATGTCCTGAACTATCTGTCCCCCTTTCCCGATAATACATCCAACCTGATCTGAAGGTACTAGAAGCTTAACAGTAACCTGTGGTGCTTCCTCAGAGTCCTCATCCATAGTGTCATCATTAACAATCTTATCATATACTCTGAAAAGGGCATCCTGAGATGGACAAACATGATCTTCAGTGCCATCAAACTCATTTGTTTCTTCACTTGAGCTGTAGATAGTGACAACGCGTTCATCACAGTCAGGTACTGTCTCTCCAATTCGGATTTTTGATTTGGTGTCCACCCTTAATTGCTTAACAATTTCCCCTCCTTTACCTATGATACTGCCAATCTTCTTTATTGGGCACAAGTACCGGTATACTGTATCATCCGGGCCAATAGAGAAAGGATCCTTATCGTTTCTAGTACTTCTCCTTTTATTTCCCCCATTTTCACTATAGTCTGACTGAGAATGAGATCGCTTCCCATAGCTATCCCGTCGACCAGCCATTACAAATATGGACAAAACACTGTTTATCATTGAAAAATTGCAACAGAAGTCATAAATCCATAAAGAGTAAATCCAATTAATAAAACTTGTAACAATTCAGATAGAAAATAGTCTCACATCAGCACAAGTACCCATAACCTTGTCCCAACCCAACCTAAGAAACAAGAATAGGTGAAAAAAACAAAAATTAAAAGCTGGAGATATAATTAAGCTGCTTATCAGAAAAATATACGTTCAGTCAACTTTCATTGAGTTTCATGCCATATTCCCTCAAATACTCAGCATGTTGCCCTGATACAACATGCTCGATAAAACATTCTACATCAGCAGGATTTCCTAGAGATTCTGATAGCAATAAAACATTAAACTTGGATATGTGACAACAGTTCCTGGTAGACTAAACACTATTCCTCGCGGAACCATAAAGACACGCAAGCAAATATTACATAGTGTCTGAGCCTATACACAAGTGACCAATTCATGAACTCTGAAAAGCACTGTCAATTCTAGAAATTTCTTTTTTCTTTAATTATTAATTGTGTTAAAGACAAACACACATATTACACTTATCAAACTACATTAAAGAACAAAGAGCACAGATCTGCGAAGAAACATAGATCTGAAAATCAGAGATTTATGGAACTATAATAACTACACCTCAATCCTAAATAGTTAGAGTCAGATCCTATGTATCCTTCTGGAGATCCATTCAATATCAATAAGAGATGTAATGGCCTAACAGTACAAGATTTGTGTACAAGAGAAAGGAAATGCGAAATTTGCATAATAACATAGAGAATATAACTGAAAATACCTCGGGAGTAAACTGCTAAGGGATACGAATCTAGCGAACAGAAGGTAGAGATTACTGTGTGTGTCTTTGTGTGGGTGTGCAGTGTTGATAAATATCTAGGGTTTTTGACCCCGCCTCGTCGTGCTGCAGTAAGGCCTTCTATATTTATCCAACGGGCCACGTACACCGTTGTGTGTTGTTTATCTGCTGGATTTTTCCTCCTTTTCTTTGGAAATATTAGTTTTATTTTGTTTTTCGAAAATTAAAAAATGGTGCTTGTTTTGGAAAAGAAAATGAGTAATAATTCAAAGATTGTTTTTTCCATTTGAGTTAAATCATATCCAATAAAAATTATTTCAATAACAGAAACATGAACTTTTAAATATTATACTTATTAAAGATACAAATAGCTTTCTTTTATTAAATATTTAATATTTATTTTTTTGCTAATTTATATATTTATTAAGAATTTATAAATTGTGGTTTAGAATACTTTTTACCTGGTTCTTAATTGTATGAATTTTACTATAAAATGTTAAATTGATGTTCGAATTAAGATCGAAAACTAAAAGTTCTTTAAATCGATTGCATACTGCTAACTACTTTAATTTTTTTGAAACTGAGAAAATAACACTTTGACTTTTCTCTTTTTAACAGTAAATTTTGTTGCTTGTTGTTTCTCTCCATATTATTACAATTTAATCTTTTACGTAATTGTCCATCTCATGTTTTTCATATAAAATATGTAATAATTATATACTTATTTTTCTTATATCTGCTATCCATAATGAATACATATACTTTGATTGAAATGTTTATAAAATAGTAATTACGCTTTAATTTAGTATCTTTTGTATACAATTAACTTCTCATAAACAATATTTCAGAAGCAATCTTTCAAATATTATGTGACTTCAAAAGATAATTTTAAACGACTTGTGCTTGCACTTGAAAAAGCTACTCATTTGACCCACTATATTAAGAATTGCTAATTTAACGTAACGCGTTGCTTGGAGTGGAAGTAACATATTTCACGAGTATTTGCTAATTTACTAGTTAAGAAAGCATTTAAACGGGTCATTTTAATACTTTTACTTATCTATTAATTCCTTCACTAGTATTAGTACCCCCGTGATGCGCGGATAATTAAAAAGAACAATCTACACCATTAAGTTTAATTTGTTAGGGTTAATGTCTTCTTTATAACCAAACATTAAAAATATTTTGAGACTCCAGTAAAAATTTTATTCCATTTTCAGAGTCAATGTTCCATAAAAAATAATAATACTATACAATTTGCTTAATATGAGTGTTGCATAAAAAATAATAATGCTATACAATTTACTTGATATGAAGCATGTGCTTAGGGGAACATTATTGTAGCAAATGCTCATGGACATATTGGTGCATTTTCCAGAAGTTGTCCTCTATATTGAAGTTTATCATTAAAAAGACATGGGTAAAAACTCAAGAATTTTTATCCTTGGGCGACATTTTTTTATGAAAACGAGAGGCAACATATATTATATTACTGATGAGATAATGAAGAAGGCAGGCCAGAATGATCCTTCGGGCTATTTCCTTGTGGAGGCATCCTGCTGTTGTAGATTATAGTAAGCCAGTACTTAATTGGCTTTAAGATTCTAGGAGTGAGGCGCTGGAAAAATGGAAATCTATCGCTTCTGGTGAACTGCCACGGAAACAAAAAGCCCTTTTAGGCAGTAAAATTGGACCACAATTGCCCCATTTCAAGACCGCTAAAATGCAAGTAAGTCGTTTCTGTGGCTTAAAATTTCGACTTGGTGCTGAATATCATTATTGTCACTAAGGGATAACTCTGCAAGCAGGTTTCAGTTCAAGCTAAAGCATGTATATATGCAAGCAGGTTTTAGTTTCACAGAGAATATCTAGATATCGCTCACCACTTGGTGCTGGAAATCCAGACATCACTCTACAAGCAGGTTTCACACGTATATGCTGTTAGGATATACTATTAACCATGCGGTTTGATTATAGTATTATGTTTTATTATTTTTTGGAACAATTGTTTGTTTATTTATTCAATTCAATGAAGTCTTAATTTAAATAGATCATTTATTCATATGTGTGCCCTTTACTTATATAGTAGACGATTTAGTGTATGGAGCTTTAGCTCATGCGCGGAAGATTAAATTGTCGGTTCTTATAAGTTATAGAGTTAATGTTCACAATCAAAGATGAACTGGGCAAAGTATCTTGATGATTGTATAATAAGATTAAATTATAATCTATCTTGATTATGGGAATGGTTCAGTTCCAACTTCTTATGCCAGTACATTTTTGTGTATTGGACGGACCAAGTAGAGATAAGTGTTTTTGTGCTGAATATATGAAACTACCTCTCTAGCTCATTGAATGTTCTTATACTCTTAATCTTGATATGATTGTTATGATCAATGTGCTTCGTTCATTATTTTGATTTATTAAAAGGTACGACTCAACTGCAAGTTAATGTATTCCTAGTAAATTGAATAATGGCAAAGTGCATTTGTGAAATAACAATTAGTTGATAGAATCCGTGTCTTGACCTTGAGATTGATGGTATCCCTTTATGGATGCTTATAAGTTTTCATATGAAAACCCTGTAGGTAGATTTTGTATCCGTCACATGAAATAAGTTAAGCGGAAGTATAAAGGATTAAATTAGTCGATGAATTAAATTGTCAGTAATTTAATTTATGTGATTGGTGTATGTAATCTTAACACGGGGAGTTAAATAAGTTTTAAATGAATGATTTCGAAATTAAACAGAGGAGTGCAATTACAGTTTTCTAATGGAATAAATTGTAATTTATTGTGGTAGGATTAATTCATTCATATTCCGAATTAATACCACAATAGGAAGCCTCGTTATTTAATCTGTGGTCCCTGTTGTGCCTGAATATTCTAGAACAAGGAAATTAAAAAGAAAAAATAGTATCCTTAGTGGGTTAGGAGACTGCTACACGTTTTTGGTGGGTAGTAGACTCCTACACGTTTTTTGCTAGGTTTAACCTAAAAAATGTGGGTATATTATGAGCACATGATTTTTGCCCTACCCAAAATACTCCTATAAATAAATAAAATAGTTTTAGTTAAGTATTAGCCGTCTTAATAATTAATCAAATTTTTTATTATTTACACTTAATTGTAGGGAATTAATTGATGAAAATACCCAAAACATCATGCATTGCATTTAGGATTTATTCTACATTTTAGGATTAAATTAGTAATTAATTGTTTTATAAAATCAAAAAATCATAAAAACAAAATGGTTCATTTTATACTTTCCTTAATTCAATCCTTAATTCTTAGATTCAAGGGTTATCTTAATTTTATAAATAGGTAATTAGATCAATTTTGCATTGAAGTGGATTAGGATTTTTATTACTAATTAGTCTAGTTAAAAAAAAATTATTAAAAAAAGAGAGAGAAAAGGAATTAGAAATGAGTAATTAATAGAATTGAAAACAAAGAAATAATTGGAAATAAAACCGGACTGGGCCAGTGTTTTAAAAATCAAACCTGGCCCAATTACTCTTAATGACCGGATCGGCCCAAGCTTGGTTTCCCCCTTTTCAATCTGAGCCGTTGATCTTCATAGATCCAACGGCTCAGAACTAACATCCCCCTATTATAAAACTGTCTTAAAAACCCCCTACCCCAATTCTCTTCATCTCAAACGACCCCTACTCTGTAAATCAAAACCCTCTTTAGCCCAAGGCAGCGATGGCTGTTTTTGCCTTCAAACCCACTCCAAATCGTTCCCAAACTCATCACCATCCCTCCCCCACTTCAAATCGGTATTTCCATACCAATAAAGACACCCAAAAATGGCGGATTTCAGACAAAATCCGAGAAAACCCTAACATGCGAAGATCAGATTTTTTGAACAATTTTGAGTTTAAAATAAACTTTAGCCATGTGTTCTTAACAAGAACACGTGGTTAAGGTAAATTTTAACTTAAAATTAGAGTTTTTAGAAGACCTTTGTTCAAGGTAATCTCATTCTTTTCTGCCTTTTTCATTTTTTTTCTTCTTTAGTCCGTTTGTGTCGATTCATTTTCTACTCTTTTTTTCTGTCCATTTTTAGGTTAAGAACTTTAAACTTTGTCCGTCACTTTATTTTCCTTGTTGGGCTCGAGTCATTAAGACTCATGTGACCAATTAAACAGACCTTATAAGTCTGGGTCTAAGAAGGGATTGGGCTAGGAAAGACATGGATTCAGGGCTGTTTAGATTTGGGCCAAGTCCGTGTGACCCGTTAAGGTTTAAAATCAAGGAAAAATCAGTAAATGGGTAGAAATAACCGGAAGCTTCTAGGATTGAGTAATTAGAAAGAGTAAAAAGAAACTGTGGGGGTAAAGTGTAGTTTTTAAAAGTTATAACAAATTCTGTTACAATCACATGCAAAAGGAATCTGTGAAAAGGGGGGGAGATGTCGACCTTTCGGGTTGAGCTAGACTTCATGTGCAGGAAGAATGCCAATACACT
>MCJB01049015.1:61547-73923 GCA_002018475.1 Nicotiana obtusifolia
CTGAGTAGCCTACTGTGGCGGGGGAGCCTCGTCTATCTTTCTGCCCGGACCTGCAGCACGACATGCAGCGTCCACAAATAAAGGACGTCAGTACGGATAATGTACTGAGTATGTAAGACAGTAAACATAATGTAAGAACAATAATAAGCATCAGGATAAGAGACATATAACCTGTACCATCTGAATGCCTCTGAGGGCGACTAACCATATCATGCCTGACGTGTATATGCATATACATATATATATATATATATATATATATCCTTCTGAAAATCATCATATACATATATACGCCTCTGTGGGCCTCATCATCATCTCATACATATGCCTCTGTGGGCCTCCTCATTATCATACCCAACTGATCAGTGGTTGCACAATAGGTGCCATACCCGACCGACTATAGCGCGGCTCGGTAGAGTAAAATACCTGTCGACTATAGCGCGGCTAAGTAGAGTAAAACATATACATATGTATAGTTGCACAATAGGTGCCATACCCGGCCGACTATAGCGCGGCTCGGTAGAGTAAAATAGATAATGCATGCTGGACTCATAAGAGTCATACTACCATGGTGAAATAATAACATATCAATCCTCCCATAAGAGGGGAAACAATATACGTACTGCTACCTTCTAAGAGTAGAGTATCTTTGGGGTTCGTTCATTGCATTGTGTACAGTCAGAGTCGTGCAAAAGAAGGAAAAGGATAGTCTCACATACCTTGCAATACTTTCCAATCTCAAGCTATGAAACTTCCACGACTTCTTAGTCTACAATAAGAGAAATGATACTACCGTTATCGTTCAAGCGTCGTAACTATTATGTACCGACTGTAACCTATTTTGCAATAAAACGGACAGCACCTCCCCTATATATATGACTTCACACAAGTCCAAAAAGTCACCAAACAGCAAAACAACATCAATAAGAATCATTTTGAGCCTCCCAAAACAGTCCACGCACAAACCAATCACTTCATACGTACAATGGCCACTATAGTCGTGTCAAACGATCCGGAAATGTTATGAACAACTATCAGGCCACCACCCTAAATATATATGGTGTTTCTCCAAACCCTTCCTCATCCAAAACTCCACAAATCTGTACCATAACACGCAGGTTTACAGCAACACAAAACAGTTCACAAAACAGTTCGCTACAAGTGAATAACTCGAACTCACGGCTTCCGATCACCGTCCCGTGAGTTCTTACACACATAGAATGACTTACCAAAAATTAACAGTAGAAAAAATGTATTAAATAGAGCAGTAAACTCACCTTGATTGTTAGATAACTCAGCCCTTGCTTTGGTTCCTCAAACTCTAGGGTTTACCTTCAACTAGAACTTGAAAGAGGGAAAAATAGGTTAGGGTTTGTGTGGGATTATTTTGGGGAGGGGTTGCAGGGGTTCTTTTAGGTTTTGAAGCTGTGAAATAAAAGTGAATTATCTGGCTTTAGAAGCTTTTAAAAGCCCTCTCTTGACCGACTTGGGGCTTTTAACTTTTAGCCCTTAATTTTGGCAAGTAGGTGATGCACCTACTTGTCACCTACCAGCCTGCGCAGTTCTACGGAAATACAATTATCTCAATACTCCGAGATCGTATTGACAAACGGTTTGAAGCATTGGAAACTAGACTCATAGACCTTTAATTTGGTAGGTACATCACCCCGTAATTCCTTGTAAATTGGGAGAAAATCGCAGAAACATTTGACCTAACGTTTAAGTAGAATTGTGAACCTAAGTTAGGACAACTTTTGTCGACTTTTGTTTCATAACTCTTCTGACTTCAAGACTTATGAAACGGATATCATATCATCCAAATAACTTAAAACATGACCTCTTGGTGATGTTAACCACCTCTCAATTTTTCCCAAAAACGCGAGTTACAACATCCTTAACTCGTTTATCCTCTAATACTTGTTAACCACCCTTATACACCTTTGCATCGTTTAAGACCAATAGGACTAAACTCTTATTGTCTCAAAGGTATTTCTCTCCTCGAACCTAGGTAGACTATCTTACGGTGTAATCTAACACGTACAAATATGGGTTATAACACTTCAATCTTTATCAAACAACTGTTTTGCCTTCGTCGTTTTTAGAGGAAGATGCTTCCACTTTTTCCTTCATCTTTTTCAGAAATTCTTCAATTTCTTCAATATTAATCTGTTTTGATTGAATTTCTTGGGATTCCCCAGCAAGGCAGATGTCTTCATCTATGGCATTACCGGCTATGCCGTTGACACATCATCTGAAACTTCTGTATCAAAGTTTCTTGCTAAATCTCTTCTAATTTCTTCGAAGTAAGAAGCTAGAATTTCTTTCTTCGAAACTGCACCCTTTTTCATTTGTATTTTCTGGTCAAGTGCTTGAAAAGGCTGCTTTCTTCAGTATTACTACTGCTGTTACTTTTCAAACTATAATTCTTGAGTGCCTTATGAATATTATCAAGGGTTTCTTGGCCATGGACCTTTCCTTCCTTATCTTTCTGAAGCATCTTACTTCAGAACTTTGTGTAAAAAATTCTATTTAAACAGGGAAATCCCTTGCTAGTATAACTCACTTCGATATCCCATTTCATTATCCACGGGATGGGGAATTCTATAAAAAAAAAAAATTAAGGGCCATTCCTTCGAATAATATATTATCCTCCTGTAAAACTATTAATTTGGGTGACAATTCTACCCACTGAGTATATAAATTCTTAAAAATTTGGTAAACTATCCATCGATGAGCCATATAAAGTCCACCAGTCACAAAACCAATTTGGCAAATTCTGCTCAAATACATTGGGGCAGATTTTAATGAACCAAGAATGTTTTCTATTAGAATTTTCATATAGAAAAGTTTTATTAAAACTTTGGATATAATCTCAATAATTGAACTTAACAGGAATTTTCTGTTCAGGACGAATAAAATCCTTTTCCTTTAAAGTACTAATTCTCCATTCATCTGCGCGAATAATATGCTTGATTACTATCTTAGAAAAGTTATAAACTTTTCTTGTAGTAGATTGATCAAAATGCTGAATTTCAGCTGATCCTGTTGATAGTAAAATCAATTCATAATTCATCTATACTTATAAGTAGTTGTGGCATATTATGTTTTATCTAAATACCTGGCCATTATTTGCCATGGATTATCTTTCCATTTGAGCTCTGATTGTTCCAAAAGAATTATTAATTCTTTCTGCGGATTCTGGTTATAAACCTCATTTTTTTGACCTTCATCTGTCAAGGCTGTTGAATAAGATGGTGGGTTATTACCCGTATCTCGCTTGGATTTAATGAAATTCATAAATTCTTTGTACATGGGGTGATCCGTATTAACCCCTGAATTTTCTACAAAATTGGCAGCTATTAATTTTTGATTTCCAATTTGGGCAAGGATATTACCTCTGTCATTGCCTCTACCTCTCCCCTTCCCCGTGGGGATGTATATTGTGGTCTCATCTGAAAAATGAAACACAAAGAATTATGAATTCAAATATTCTCTAGTAAGAAAATCAGGAAGACTATTATCACTACCCTTTTTATAAACAATTTCAAAATCAAAAGGGACTAATAGAGCTTGCCCACCTTGCAAACATTTGTTTTGAAACATCATGCTTGAAATCTTTATTAAAAATAAATATAGCAGCTTGACAATCAGTTTTTATTAAAAACTTCTTATTATATAGCTCAGTTTGAAATTTTAGAACGCACTTAGCTATAGCAAGAATTTCTTTAGCTACAATTGCGTAATTTCTCTGAGAATTATTCCATTTCCCAGAATAGAACAGAACAAGATATTCTTTATTATCATAAGAAATTTGTTTGAGTATACCCCCAAAATCTATATCAGAAGCATTAGTTTCAACAACTTTATCCCAAATTGGATTAGCAAGTGTTAAACAAGGAAGGTTATTAACCTTTTGTTTTATAATACGAACAACATCTGTATGACTATTAGTCCAAGGTTTTGGGTTCTTCTTAAGTCTTTCATAAAGAACAGCAGTATCTTTAGCTAAATCCTTTATAAAAGGAGAAATATAATTAAGACTACCCAAAAAATCTCTATAATTGAGTTTTGTCAGTTATAATATTAGAAAATTTAGAAGCAAATTCAATGCTATGATTAATAGGAATTATTTTTCCCTTTTTCAACGTTATGACCTAAAAATCTAATATTAGTCTGGAAAAGATTCATCTTTGGTTTAGAAATAACCAAACCATTTTGTATAATAACCTTCTGTGACGACCCGACCAGTCGTCTCATGAGTTACCGCTCTATTTCCCCCAATCTTCTTCATTATGCTTTGTTATTCGTGTTTTATGTGATCGAGTTGAGTAGTTTGCATTCGGAGTGGATTTGGTAAGAAATGAGACACCTAGTCTCTTTTAAGAAGGTTTAAGTTGGAAAAGTCAACCGGATGTTGACTTATGAGTTAGAGGGCTCGGATGTGAGTTTCGATGGTTCGGTTAGCTTCAGGAGGTGATTCATGACTTAGGAGTGTGATCGGAATTGGTTTTGGAGGTCCGGTGTAGAATTAGGCTTGAATTGGTGGAGCTAGTATTTTGGCGATTTTCGGTTGTTAGGCGAGATTTTGATCCGAGGGTCGGAATGGAATTTCGAGAGTTGCTATAGCTTCGTATGGTGATTTCGAACTTAGGCGTATGTCCGAATTTAAAATTAGAAGTCCATAGGACAATTTAACGCATTTTGGCGAATGTTGGAAAATGGAATATTGTTGGAAAGTTTGACTGCGGAGTTGACTTTTTGATATCGGGGTCGGAATCCAGTTCTTAAAATCTTCATAGGTCTGTTATGTCATTTATGACTTGTGTGCAAAATTTGAGGTCAATCGGACTCGATTTGGTAGGTTTCGGCATCAAATGTAGAAGTTGGAATTTATTAGTTTCATTAGGCTTGAATTGGGGTATCATTCATGTTTTTAGCGTTGTTGGATGTGATGTGAAACCTCGACTAAGTCCGTAATATGTTATAGGACTTGTTGGTATATCCGGACGGGGTCCCGAATAACTCGGGTGCGTTTCGGACCATTTCTATCCATTTGTTTACTGTTGGTGCATCGCAGAAATTCTACTGCACGGAGCTTATTTTGGGAGCTTATATCTCGCAACCTATAAGGAATTTGGAAATTTTCAAAACATGGGAGTTGCAGCCCTTTGCGTCTAGTTTCAGGAAATATAAACCATTCATCATTTGGACATATATACAGAAAGTTACAATAGATTAACCGAAACCCGGTGCTGCTGTTGTTTTCCGGGCAGTGTGCATAGCAGAAATTTCTGCTGCACAGGACCGACTTTGGAAACTTATATCTCGTAATCCGTAAGGAATTTGGAGATGGTCCAAAAATAAAAGTTGTCGCCCTTTGAATCTAATTTCTAAAAATATAAATAATTTATCATTTGGACATTTTTATCAAAAGGTACGATAGATTAACCGAAGCGTGGTACTGCTGCTGTTTTCCAGGCAGTGTGCATAGCAGAAATTTCTGCTCCACAAGACCAATTTTGGAAGCTTATATCTCACAATATATAAGGAATTATGAGATGATCTAAAACTGAAAGTTGTAGCCCTTTGAATCTAGTTTCCAGAAAGATAAACCATTTATTATTTGGACATTTGTACAGAACGTTATGATTGATCGAAGTTGGCTGGTGGAGCAATTTCGTCAGAATTTTCTGATGCACTTTAGAAGCTCATATCTCGGAATATATAAGGAGTTATATAGTGTACAACCTATCAAATGAAAGACCTTCGAGTCTAGTTTCTAAATATTTAAACCGTTGATCATTTGGATATTTCCACAAGGAGTTATGAGCATTCTAACAGAAAGTTTACAACAAGATAAAATGGTAAGAGGATGTACAACCTGCACAGCGCAGGTACAACTCGATGAAGCCTGGGCAGAATGTTTTTAAGCCTTCTTGTCCGCGATTTTGGTTATATTTTCACCCGTAGTTGCTCATTTTTTGAGGTTCTTGAAGGAAATTAGTGAGGGATTCAGGGAGAATCGATTGGAGGTAAGAATTTCGGACCTAAAACTCGTTTATATTGTGAAATCCACCTAGAAAATCATTGAAGTCTTGCTAAAAATGGAAGAAATAGGGCTTGGGATTTTGAAATTTTAATTGGGTATTTGGAGAACCATTTGGGGTCGGATTTGAGAACTTTTGATATGTACGAACTCGTTGGGAGATAAGGAACCCGTTAATGTGAAAATTTCTGAGCTTCGAGAAGTGGGCCCGGGGCTCGGGTTTTGCTAATTTCAAAATTTTTGGTATTTTTTTATTGTTTTCTCTCGGGCTTTGTCCCCTCAGCATATTGTGACGTATTCGTTTTGATTTTGCATATATTCGACGCGCGTGGAGGCCAATTCGAGGGGCAAGGGCGTCGCGGGCTAGGGATTTAGCTGGTTCGAGGTGAGTAGTGATTGTAAATGATGTTCTGAAGGTTTGAAACCCCGGATTGTACATCGTAGTGCTATATTGAGGTGAGACACGCGCTTGATGATGAGCGTGGGGTCGTTTACTACTGGGGATTGTGACTTGGTCCGTCCCGATTGATGATTTTTACCGCGTATTTGACTAAAACTTATTTGTTATCATCATGATTTGGGATGATTGCCATATTTGGGCTTCGTGCCAATTATTTGAACCCTTCAGGGATTTTTATCGCTGTTTCCTCACTATTTTGACTTATTACTTTAACTCAGTCATGCTGTTTTCTACTATTTTACAATTCAGCCACTTTTACTCAGTTTGAGACTTAAATAATATTTAAATGATATTTTTGGGCTGAGAACTACTGTTTTACTATGCCTGAGGGGCTTGTGATATATTCTGACTGAGTGCGGCCGAGGGCCAGATGTGAGGATATACTGAGTGATATGAGGCCGAGGGCCTGAGATACTTTATATACGCCACAAGGTGGCTTGACTGATATGAGGCCGAGGGCCTAGATTTGATGCCATGAAGTGGCTTGATATTGCGCTTGGGCCGTAAGGGGCCCCTCCCGGAGTCTGTACACCCTAGTGAGCGTAGGTTCCCATTGTGATGTGAGATATAGCCTGAGGGGATGATGCTGTTCCATGTGATAGCTCAAGGGGCTGGTATTATTCTGAGATTTGAGCCCGAGGGGCTGGTACTGTTCTGCAATATTGCCCGAGGGGCGGAATTGTTTATAAGGAGATTTTACTTGATTTCTCACTGATTTACTGTTTTCAAACGATGTTTATTGCTTCCTTATAGAATGCCTTGTGCTTTACGTGCTTTCTTACCTTCAGTCGTTATTTATATTTATTATTCACTGGGTCGGAGTACTCACATTACTCCCTGCGCCATGTGTGCAGATTCAGGCATTGTTGGTTCCGCTCCGGAGTGCTGACTCCTCCTGTCCAGGCGGTGATTCAGAGATTACGAGGTAGCTGTTGGCATCCGCAGCCCCGTATCTCCCTTATCTTATCGTTTCCATGTTTTTCAAACAATTGTGCCAGATATTGTATTTAGTAGACTTGTATCAGGATCCATAGTTGCTCATGACTTGTGACACCCCGGTTTGGGCTGTGTCGGGATGGTTTCTATTATGGTTAGCTATATTTCCGCGAATGATTGCTATTAAATCATGTTTATATTGTTTTTATGTTAATTAACTTCTTAAAATGAGATTTTGGTTAAATTGGCTGGCCTTGTCTTCACGAGAGGCGCCATCACGACCGGGGTCGGGGTTTGGGTCGTGACAAGTTGGTATCAGAGCCTAGGTTACATAGGTCTCACGAGTAATGAGTGGGTTTAGTACAGTCTCGCGGATCGGTACAGAGACGTCTGTATTTATCCTCGAGAGGCTGCACAACCTTATAGGAAAAACTTCATATTCTTGAAATTCTTGTCGTGCGATCTTGTTGATCCGAGCACTAAACTTCTGTTATCCTATTCTCTCACAGTTGGTGAGGACGCGAGCTACCGGACGAGGTGGACGACCACCAGTGCCACCCACTGAGGCCACCAGAGGCCGTGGACGCGGTCGTGGTCGTGGATGAGGCAGAGCAGCGAGGGCAGCACCTGTTGATCCACCAGCTTCCCCAGCTCAGGATCAGGCTCTAGCAGCACCAGTTCAGGCACCAGCTGTGCCTATCGTGATTCCGGGTTTTCAGGAGGCATTGGCTCAGATCTTATCCGTCTGCACTGGCCTGGCTCAGGCAGTTTCAGCCACCACAGCAGCAGCTACTTCACAGGTCGGGGGAGGCAATTAGACCCCCGTTGCTCGTACACCTAAGTACGTAGTGCAGGGACTTCAGACGCCGGGGGCACCTCCAGCCCAGCTAGTTGCACCAGCCCAGGAGTTCACGGTACCAGTTATGTCGGATGATGAGCAGCGTTGTCTTGAGAGGTTTGGTAGACTCCAGCCTCCGTCATTCAGAGGTGCTGAGGGCGAGAATGCCCAGGGTTTTCTTGATAAGTGTCAGCGGATGCTCCGTACAGCAGGGATTCTTGAGTCTAGTGGTGTGGCTTTTACCACCTTTCAGTTTTCTGGAGCTGCCTTCACTTAGTGGGAGGCGTATGAGAGGCGTAGTCCGGTTGGTGCAGTGCCCCTTACTTGGCAGCAGTTCTCCGCTCTTTTCTTGGAAAAGTATGTGCCGCAGTCCCGCAGAGAGGAGCTGCGTAGACAGTACGAGTGGTTGCGACAGGGAGATATGACTGTGTCACAGTATGAGTCGAGGTTTTCTGAGTTGGCTCGTCATGCCGTCTGGATGGTTCCGACAGATCGTGAGAGGATCAGGAGATTTGTTGATGGCCTTAACTATCATCTCCGAATTCTTATGACCAGAGAGAGAGTGTTGGATGCTATGTTCGAGGAGGTGGTTGATATCGCTCGCGAGATTGAGACAGTTCATCGTTAGGAGCCAGAGGAGAGGGAGGCCAAGAGGCCTCGAGGATCGGGTAGTTATAGTGGTACTCCTTCGAGGGGCCAGTTTCAGCATGGTAGAGGTCGTTCTTCCAGGCCTGCTCAGTCAGCCCGTCCAAAGTATCGCGGGGCATCTTCAGGTCGTGGTTATCATGGGTCGCAGCTAAGGCTGGCTAGTGCTCCGGTTTCAACTGGACCGGACCGGTTAGGGATCGAAAACCGGCCCGGACCGATTGGAATCGGACCAATTAAAGGGGGGGGGCTACTGGTTCGGTGGCGAAACGGTTTTAGGAATTTGGGCCGGATCGACCGGAGGAAATTTGGTCCTGAACCGGACCAGACCGGATCGGACCGGACCATTTCGGCAGTGGCAGTGCTTTATTTAAATTATAGCCGTTGCCAATGGCTCTATTAAGGAAATAGCCGTTGGGGAATGGCCAAAAACGGCTATTTTAACCCCATAACCACCCCATAACCTCCCCTAACTATTTTTTCTTATAAATACCCCATTATTTCATCATATTATTCACAAAAATCATCAAACTCTCTCTAATTCTCTCAAAATCATCTACAATATTGCTATTTTGTTACTTTGGCTACTTGTCTAAATCTAAATTCCACAATTTTGGTTATTTATCAAGTTTTACTTGGAGTTGCTAACTTGCTATCAATTGAAGGTTCAAGTTTCAACTTCATCTTAATTATACGACTATATTGGTTGGTCGTTCCTATCTGTACTCTTTAATTATATTTTTGTGATATATTTATTTTATTTGCTATAAATTATAATTATGTCTCAAAGAGGTTCAATTGGAACTAGTAGTGGGGGGCGGGCACGTGGTCGTTCGGGAAATAAGGGTAAAGGAATTATTGGTAGTTCTAATCAACACGTAGAGGAAAATCAATATTATCATGATTTTAGCTCCTTTAATCCTCTTGATTCACAAAACGTAGAAGCGGAATTTAATTATGAAACTGGGTTTAATTTAGAAGAACAACATGAATTTGCAGCTAGTCCACCTGAAGTTCAGTCCGACTTGCCTCCTCCCGTACCTCCCACTAGAGCCCCGGTTCAACGTAAGGATAGATCTGAGGTTTGGGAATTTGTACAGAAGAACAAGGATACTCAGACGGCCATTTGTGGTCTTTGTGGACATGTGTGGATGTTTAGAACTGGGGGTAATGAAGGTGGGACGGGTAAAATTAGAACTCACTTATTAAAAAAATATCCCAAGGAATGGTCAACGCGGGCGGGGAGTATTTATCTTGGAACCGAGCATGGGGGTAGCACATGATGCATCCTCGGGTATCCAAACTAAATTTAACCAAACAACAGGAGGAATTCCTAGTTATGATAAACAAGGGGATAGAGAAAATATTGCTAAACTAGTTGCGGTAGAGGGTTTGCCTTACAGTTTTTCTTCTTCTACTGGTTTTGTTCGATATATCCAAGCTACATATAATCCTTCCTTTAAAGGTTTTCCAAGAACAACTGTAAAAAATGATATTATTAAATTTAAAAATGAATATAGAGATTATTTGAGATATTTATTTGATAACTTTGACACTAGAGTATGTCTTACAACTGATATGGGTCGTTCTACTAATAACTGCGATTATATTACTGTTACTGTTCATTGGATAGATCCTGATTGGGTCTTCCAAAAACGTATAATTGCATATAAAGTAGTTGATGAACTACACACGGGAAATTATATTTCCAAAACTGTTTCATCTGTTTGTCGTGCTTATTGTTTGACTAATAAAGTTTTTAGTATTACAGTAGATAATGCTACGAACAACATAGAAGCACTTAGGAATTTAAAACCTATTTTAAACCCCCCTTTTGAGGAAATTTTTTCATGTTAGATGTGCATGTCATATCTACAACTTAGTAGTCAAGGATGGTCTTGACTTATTTAACAACATTATTGAAAAGGTTAAAGTAGCTATTGCCTTTATTTTTAGAAATAAAAATCAACAAAGAAAAAGAGAATGGGAAAGAAAATGTATAGAATTAGGAATGCCGATTAGGAGAGTTCCAAAAGAAGTTTCTACTAGGTGGAACACTCTATATGAACCATTAACGGTTGCTTACGAATATAGAGAACCTATAACTCAAATGTATAATAAATATTTTATGGAACTTTACCACCTTAAGGAGGAAGATTGGGACCTTGTTGAACATCTCCTCCAGTTTTTAGAAAAAATTTATCATGCTACTTTAGAATTTTCTGGACAGTATTATCCAACTACTCCTACTATGTTATACTATATAGCTGGCATATCCGAATTATTAAAATTATATAGGCAATACTCTTCATATAAAATGGCTGTATAGGCCATGATTGAAAAATTTAAAAAATATTTTTTCCCAATTCCTCAACTTTTTTACATTGCTTCTGTGTTGCATCCTGCATTTAAATTAAAGTTAACTGAACGACTTGTTCGGGAAATATACACCAATTTAGATATTACACCTCTTGAAATTGCAACTAACAAGTACCCGAGTGTAGATGTTGCTCGAGGTAAAGTTTCTACTGATTTTCAGGCTGTTTTCGCAAAGTACAGAGCTTGGGCAGAGAGTGCTATACCAACTGCACCGATACTTTCAACCAGTGAAAGTTCTTCTCAATTAAGCAAACGGCATGCTGGGATGAGCAGCTTTGGAGGACTTGATCAGAGACTGCTTTCAGAACAAGATGACTACGGGGAGGAATACAGCGAGTTCCAAGTCTACTTGATCCAGTATCCGAAGAAACTTACAAGTTTTGGAACTCACGATCTATTGGATTATTGGAAGAGTCAAGAAGCACAATTTCCAATACTCTAAATGTCACGTCCCGGATTTCCCACCCTCTGGAGTCGTGATGGCTCCTACTAGTAAAAGCTAGGCAAACTAATCAACCGAATTATTTACCACGTTCTCATTCGAAATCAATTCAACTAAAAACAACCATAAGTAAACAACACAATTTAACGAGCGAAATGCAAAGAAATATTTCAAATAAAATCTCTTTTACAAACTACCCAAGATCTGGTGTCACAGTTTCACAGACTGTCTAAGAGTACTACAAACAAGGTTTTGAAAGAAATAACAAAATACTGTTTCCGAACTACATGGAAGAAACAGGTAAAGGAAATGGACAGGAGACACCAAGATCTGCGAACGTCTGCAGTACTATCTTGGGTCGCCTGATAGTCACAAAGCTGGAAGCCCTCTACTGTCCGACACCTGCGGTACCGGGATCTGCACAAAAGAGTGCAGAGTGTAGTATCAGCACAACCGACCCCATGTGCTGGTAAGTGCCTGGCCTAACCCCGGCGAGGTAGTGACGAGGCTAGAACCAGACTCCAGATAAACCTGTGCAGTTATATACCAATATATATATATATATACACACACACACACACACACATCTACAGTAGAAAGATAGAAATAAATGAACCAATTAAGTGGGAA
>MCJB01049016.1:0-43299 GCA_002018475.1 Nicotiana obtusifolia
CCTGTTTCGACCCGCTTGGTTAGCTCCTCTAGCATTCTGATAATCCCGGGGTTGACCCCCGCACCGCTCTCATCCGGTGTTGCTATGCCCGGTTCATTTTGTCCGGTTGCTGTTTGAGGGGTGGCATTCTCAGCTCTATCTGGGCTCCGGGCGCGACTTTGCAGTTGGGCTATGGCTATTTGTTGAGCTTGCAGCATGTCGAATATTACCTTGAGGCTGATTTCGCCTTTTCCACTTTGTTGAATTCCCGAACGGTTCTCCCCCCGAACGCTATGTGGGCGCCAAACTGTTTACCCTTAAACCGGATAATAATTGAATTTATTCGTGGCGCTAAGGATTTATGAACCAGTTTGATACTAAGTGAAAATATGGCAAAAGCAATTAAAATATTATGATAAGAAAAGGACAGTCAAACCGTGAATTGGCGATGAACTATGAGAAATGGGAAAATATTCTGATGAACAGCGAATGTAGTGTTGGAGAACAGTAGATGCGATAAGAAATAGCCAAAATATATTAACTTTGTTTTCCGAGAATGTTGTGCGTTACAATGGTGAACGAGAACGCCTCTTATAGGCAAAAATAAGAATTCCAAATAAGGTAGGTAACTAATTACAAGATAAATCCCCTTAAATACGGGATTGAATCTCCTTAAATCGTGGCATAACGACTATTATGGTTGAGATAATTACTCCTGGCGAGATACCCGGTGAATGGCGAGATACACGGTTCGAGGCCGACCCTCAATCTCTAAGTGTTCCTCGGCCAACCATATCGGTCGTCTCGTCTCGGCTGCTCCAACCTGCGTGCCCGACTTCTCGATCCTGGACCGAGGTAGTTCGGCCTCATACTATATCCGTCCTGTCTTCCCTTGATTGTGACCGGCCCGATTTCATTTAATTATATCCGACCCGATTTCATTTGATTGCACCCGACCCAATACAATATTCTTTTATTCTGATTAACCTATTATAACAGGTTAGTCAAATAAATGACATGGTCGGATGTTGCATACTTGCTGCTATTGCTCCTCCCATTGTATTTCACGGAAAATCCTTAACGGGTATCCTTGCAGCAATTGATGTCTTCTCTGACCATGTGTTGGTTGGGATCTTTTACTTGATTGGATTTGCTTTCTTCTGCTTGGAAGCTTTGCTTAGCTTGTGGGTGCTGCAGAAAGTGTACATGTTTTTTCGAGGGCACCAGTAATGCACGAGTTTGTGGCTCAAGAGGCTCAAGATCTCAGCGTCCTAGAAACAATTCTTTTCCGGAGGAAGCTAAACATATGCCTTTATCTCTTCATTATGGTTTTGGCTTAGTTATGATTTGCTTGTTACAGTTGCATGTTTTCTAGGTTTAGTAGATATCTTTGCTTCATTCAAGCATGTTCCTTTTCATTGTCATTTCTGTATGTATTCGCAGTTTGACCTTTGATTAGACTACCGCATTATTGAACCTAAAAAAAAAAAAAAAAATTTATAAATATATATATATATATATATATATATATTACCAATTTATAGAACTTAAACTCTTCTTGAAATTAGGGATGGCAATGGCGCGATGCGGGTGTAGGGCGGGACGGGTTACAGGCTTTGCGGGGTGGGGCAGGGATGTGCTTATGCGAGTGTGGGGCAGTGCGAAACTTCAGTTTTCCCAAACTAGCTGGGCGGGTGCGGGGGAGGATTATAGCTTAATGCGATTTGTCTCTTCTGGACTTTATTAAAATCATGTCCTAGTTATTCTATGAAACTGTGTATCTATCCGGATCGATAGTGAATTTTTTTTTGAGTCTATACAATTTTTTAATTGCCAATAAAGTTGGTCTTTTTATCTCCAGGTATTTTAAAAACCTATGTGTAAGTGGTTTTTAATAATTTACTTTGACATCTTATACCGTAAAACAATTAGTCATATATGATTAAACTAAAAATATTTTCCATCAGACATGATAAAAACGGGATGAAGTCTAATTTTTTATTTTTAAATTAGATAACAAAAGCAGTTTATTACAAATCGAAAAAGGAACTCACGATAAAGACGAATTTTTTGTAATTCAGTGATAATTTTAATCTGTTAAATCTGCTTTAAAATCTATCCAAATATTTTTAAATTTATGAATAGGCTAATAACAAAGTAAAGAAAAAAAAAAGCATATGTGGGGCGGGTTCATGTGAAGCGGCGCGGGCGGATTAAATTTTTTGCGGGTTAAAGCTAAACTCGCACCGCGGCACACAGCTCCACCCCGTTTGCTATCCCTACTTGAAATTCAACGTTCAACAAAATTAGACCAAACTTTCCTTAACGAGGGACCTCTATCAGAATTGTTTCCAAAGCCCAAAAGTGATTTAAAACCATTCTGAAAGGATGGGATTACAGTTGCTGGATGAAATTCGTGATTCACCTTTATTTTGTTTCATTTTCTTTATTCAAATGACATTTATTTGTTTTAGCTTCATTTCAGTATTTTCTCATTTGCTAGTTTGATTTTTCCAGAAAGAGCACTAAGATCCCACAACCAATACCTTTCAATTCTTGGGACCCAAGCCACAAAGCTAAACTCAAAGCCCAAACACCTTCTGGAGATATCCAATGAGCACAATTTTATGGTAAAAGTTGCATGGGACGCTTTATTTGGTCGTCCTTTTTTAACTTGTGCCCGTTTTATTTTTCCGTTTGCATTCGTACTCGTTTTTTGTTAAAAGCATTTTAAAAAGATGATTTTGCGCTTCTTTAGTAAAAGACTACTTTCTCCCAAAGTATACGGCATATTGTCTCTTGTCTCTGTCTCTGTGTCTCTCTTCTTTTTTGCGGTTTTGATTTGTTCTTCTCTTAAATCAAACGGTTTTCGGCATTGCATTTTGCTTGATTTTGTAACTATTTTATAACGACCCGACCGGTTGTTTTAAGCTCTAGCGTGTTGTTCGGCGGTTTGAGGCCTTGAGTAGCTTCATTTCGGGTATTATGACTTGTACGTGTGGTCAAAATTAAATTTCGGGAAGTTCGAAGTTGATTTGGAAAGAAAATTCTTATTTCAAAAGCTTTAAATTAGAAGAATTGGCTAAGATTTGACTTTTGAGTAAACGACTTTGGAATCGGGATTTGAAGATTCCAATAGGTTTGTATGATGATTTTGGACTTAGGCGTATGTTCGGGTTGAGTATGGAAGATTGACATTTTTAAAGGTGTAAGAACTTCATAAGTATGGTTTGAAGTGGAATTTGATTTTATCAATATCTGTTTGGAGTTCCGAGCCTTGGAATAGCTTCGTTATGTCATTTATGACTCGTATGCGAAATTGAAGTCAATCCGGATTGATTTGGTACGTTTCGACACAAGATATAAAATTTGGAATTTGAAAATTTATAAGTTTGATTCGAGGCACGATTCATGATTTTGATGTTGTTTGACATGGTTTAAGGCTTCGACTAAGTTCGTATTGTATTTTGGGATGTGTTGGTATGTTTGAACGGGGTACCGGGGCCTCGGGTACGAATCAGATTGAAAACCATCTACGATGGCGCAGATGCAGCGTCCTTGAGCACATAAGCGAAATGGGAGTGTAAGGCTGGGACCACAGATGCGGTTGAGTTCCGAAGAAGCGGGACCGCACCTGCGCATGAGGAGCTGCAGAAGCGAAGGCATAGAAGCGCTGGAGGGGCCGCAAATACGGAGGTTGAGGGGCCTGAAGGGAGTCGAGGTGGTTATGGTTCAGTTCAAAATGAGGTAATGGTTCTTGTCAGGAGGAGAGACTTTCTGAATTACTGATTCGGCAGGTGGTTATGAGTTTCTACACGTCTTTTTTGTGGCAATATTGCGAGATTTGGAACAGGATTTATATGCGTCATGAGATGTATTGCGAGCACCAGATTCGTGAAATTACATCTATTGTGGTCGGATGATGTTATTATGGGCAACCGACTTATGTGGTGCATGGTGTGATTTCAGAATAGGTGCATGATCATGTTTTGGTACAGTACGTGGTGATTGGTACAATGTTCGTGTGTTAGAATCAGGCCTTGTAAAGAAATTCGGAAGTTGGAGCTTGGTTCTAAAGCTTGTTAGCTATGGTTATAGGGAGGATTTTCAGTCTGGCTCGAGCTAATGTGTTCAACTGGAATGTGGTGGCACGGTAGGTGCACGAGGTGTTAAACAGTGATTTTGGACAACTCCAGAGCAGTCCTTAGCACGTTCAAGGACGAACGTATGTTTAAGTGGGGAGAATGTAACGACCTGACCGGTCGTTTTGAGCTCTAGCCGTCGTTGTCACACCTCCTTTTTCCCGAGGGATAGGGGAGTTTTTCCAATTAAAGTGACATTATTCGAAATGAGATTATTTATTTATTTAGAGTCGTCACTTGGGATAATTATTATGGTATCCCAAGTCACCAGTTTAGATTAAAATCCCAAATCGAGGAAATTGACTCTATTTATGGTTCGCGAACACAGAAGACCGGGTAAGGAATTATGTTAACCCGGGAGAAGGTGTGAGGCACTCCCGAGTTTCGTGGTTTTAGCATGGTCGCTCAACAATTAATAATTGGCCTAATTATCTGATTTATTCCATGTTTAAAACCTATTGTGATTTTTATTTTTATAACCGCTTTTAATAGAATTTTAATTGCTTTAAGGATTTATGGAGTTTATTTGAATAAGTCGCGATGTCGCGCACTTATTGTTTTTGTATACATTGAGAATCGTGTCACATGAAACGCACCCGCGATTTATAACATGTTTATTATTATTATTATTATTATCATTTGAAGTTGTGATCAAATCACTTGAAATGCGCACTTGAATTGAGATTTACGTATCATGACTATGCCACGAGAACCGTACCCATAGTCATGATGATTTATTTAAACGCGCCTAAAGCAAACTACGATATTTAAGAACTATTTTTCCTAAACTACTTGGAGATTTGCTTTGAGGCTATAATTCATGGGAAGTTCTTTGTAGGATCGTTTGTTGGATTCTTTGGCAGATTCGTCTGCCTTATTAAGCTGGAGGAATTATAATTCTAAAATTCAGATAGTATTTCAGCTATGTTGAAACAGATTGGGTATGAATATGCATGGGCTAAACACGAAGCCCTTAGTGAATCTGATCCGCAGGTTCTTTATTGACTAATTGCTGTCGAGGGCTCATATTAAATCCCCTTATGGATCAGTCGCAACGCTCATGGGCTTGGGATTGAAGCCCAAGTCACTTACCACTTCTGCATAGTCGTACCACATTATGGTAGACTAAATGGACTAGCTTATTATTTAGGCCCAATAATGTTTAGTTCAAAATTCTGATTGGTGCATGCTAATGTTACAAGTTCCAAAAAAAAAAAACAAAAAAACAAAAATATGATGTTCATAATATTGCATGCTTAACTATAATAATAGACAAATAATTAAAATCTGCTAGAATTAAAACTTACTACATCACAATGACTATTCCTATCAAATACAACCTCAAAAGCTAAAAAATAATAATTATAAGAATACACATGTTCTTGATTCCCAGATTCTTCTTCATTGATTGTAGGAGAGTAGGACTATCAATTAACACATTGCAGCATTGCCTGAAGCCTTTCAATCATCAATTTTGATCAACCAGTGATCAAACTTGAGGACTGGCTAACTTTAGCTTAATCAGTGCCCTTCAAAACATGATTGCTTAACTGGACAATACCAAACTAAATTCCAGATCAGATGATAAGTAACTCCTATTCAATGTAGCATTTAAACATAATTAAGTAATAATTGACTAAACAGTGAATCAGCAAGTGAAGTCTTTGAAGCAGCAGGCAATTTCACTTAGATTTTAGCTTAAACATATAGTTTCATTAACATAACAATGTGAACAGATCTGATAGCTAAACATTATTAACATATATATTGAGACAGGGTCATGAAATCAACAGTTTACTTGTCATTTTAGATTCCAAGAAGAATTACAGATAAAGCTTCTACATACCTAGAAGCAGAAATCAGTAGAAGAACTTGACAAGACACAAGTCAGAAATGAAAGGCAAGATCCAGAAGCAGGGAACAACAACAAGCGTCAACAACTAAACAAATAATTTTCACAGCTTGAATGCCACTCAAAGTCCCAGAAAATGAAGCAAGATGAATAGAGATGCGTGAGAATTCCGTAGAGGATTAGTGTCCGTTTGTGAAAATGCAGGGGGAGTCCTTATATAGAGCGTAAGGGTGTTCTTTATGAGAGAGAATGAGAGAGGAGAGTGGAAGAATCTATCAGCTAAAATTTAGGAAAGAGAATCTTTTTTTTTAACAAACTTTTTGGACAGCTGTCCATTCCAGTTATTCCCTCTTCCGTAACAAACTTCTCAAACTTCTGAAATGACCTCTTTTGGCGCAGCTTTATCCTAATTTTACTTGTCTTATTGCATTTTAATCCCTCTCTAGAAGCTTCTTGTATAACTAACAGAGATTCTCTAGACCAATTCCTAACATTGCCCTTCAATACTTCAGTATTTACCTATTTTGTTCTTGCCCTTTTCAAATATTTACTGCCATAACAAAACAAACATTTTCGAACCATTAACAACAGAGCTAAATTATAGTAATTTATCAAATCTGGACTAAAACGTGAATCAAACAACTAACTGAACATGCTAACTATGCTAGTGAGCGATTTATACTGAGAATTCAGACAAAGTATAGTATTGAAACCCTAGACTAAGAGAAAGAAAGAAGAATTTTAAAAGAACTACAAAGTGAAAATATTAGAAAAGGGAAAGGATTATACCTATTTGAGTTACTTCGGAATAATGACATTGACTCTGGTGAGCTACAGTTAAACCTCAGCAAACACACATGGATTCTGGCATGCAATAGGGACTAGCATAGGTCATCAAATTCGTACTCCGGTTATATTTCGAAATGGATCAAAATTAACCTAAAATAATTTCTTTGTCAAGAGCAATCGATTCGTGTGAGTTTCGAACCAAAGCAAACAAAAAATCACCGTAGAAACCAAGAAAATGTGGAACGAGGTTTTTTAACTACTTAGATCTAAAATCTGTGAAGTTGTAAGGATTTTTGAAGGAAATGGTTTGGGGATTATGAATGAGGAGGCGAAGTAGACTGTGTGGTGACGATTTGGGGTTGTTTGGAGGTTGTCCGCCGCCGTTGGGCGATTTCCGATGGCGGCTTCTGAAAGAGAGTGAGAGAGATGAGGAGTGAGGGCGCCTCTAGGGTTTTAGGGTTTAGGGGACTGGGTTCGGACAAATATAAGGGAATGGGGTATGGAGTTCTGGGCCGTAGGATCAAGGAAAATCAAGGGTTGAGATTGGACGTGACCAAAACGGTGTTGCTTTGGTCACTGAGGGGGTCTGACCGAGTATTGGGATTGGGCTGGGGAGAAATTGGATTTCTAAAGGGGATGGGCTCAGATGCTGGCCCAAATCGGCTAATAAAGCCCCAAAGTCAAGCTTCTCTATCTTCTTTTAAATTGCATTTTTAACCACTAATTGAATTATCATAATGGGTAAACTAAAATTGCAAGATTAACGTCTTTACTACTTTAATTAGCCATTAATTAATTAACTTAAACTATGTGAACTAATGAAAAGGAATTACTAATTTATAACCAAAAGCTAAAAATGTAAAAGTGGCTATTGTATTTTTGTGATTTTCATTTGATAATGCATTTAATTAATATAATTAAATCCTAAATGCAATTAAGATCTAATGATGTTGTGAGACGAAGAATTAAATATTTTTTGTGGTATTTTTTATGATATTAAGATATTAAATATGCACAAAAATGCATCTAAATGCAAACGAACAATTAAAAAGAAATTCCTAGAAATTCTATAAAAATAAAAAACAATTAGAAAATTTATTTTTGTGGGTTTTGTAGGAGTATTTTCGTAGGACGAAAATTACGTGCTCACAGCTGCCCCTCTTTGCTCGAGAACATGAAGAGTTTTCGGGCAAAGATAAAGTGAGAAATTACGAGCAATTTTTGTCCGTTTGACACTCCATGTGAAGCATTTAAAAAAAAATTGACCGAACCCTTCTTCCGAGGTTGCCAACATATCTTTGGCTATCAGGTCGGAGTAGTTTTGGGAGTTTTGGTAGCTGGGACTACCGAAAAGCTGTGATTTCATTGCTGTTGCTACTATTGCTGCTTGTTGAACTCCTTATTACACCAAAATCAAATGAAAAGAAACTAAACAAGCCTACCAGTTACGAGTTACAAAGCTCCTATCTCTAAGTCTTCTGAAACTTGATCTTGAGTCTTGGCTGGTTCTTCATGGAGACTCAGATCTGAATCTTGATGCTTGCCAGCTGTATGTTCTAGTTCATTCTTCTACGGCTTCTTCTGATCAAAACGAAAAATGCAACGCTCGTGATCATGACTTCAGTCATGTTTTGATCAGTCACATCCTTTCATCTGTTTCTGTATTTTGGATTCACTTCTGTTTCTTTTCTTTTCTTTATTTTTGGATTGAGACTTCTTCTTTTGGTCTTTTCGAACCTTGTGCCTCGAGGTAAAACTTGCTCAGACAACAAAATAAACCTGCTCAGGAAAATTTCGTAAGTTTTTTGTGATAAATCTCTATACTACTTCTTTATTGAAAGCAATAAAAGTCAGGAATGGTGTACCCAGAAAAAACCTGATTCTTTGGGAATGATGTACCCTGATTGTCAAAACGGTACGCCATCTAGGGAGTGGAAACCCTATGTTGGAAAACGAGACTAGGGAGTGGAGACCCTACATCTAAAATAACGCAACTAGCTAGTGGAGACCCTATGTTGGAAAAGAGGATTAGGGAGCAGAGACCCTATGTCTAAAATAAAATCAACTAGTGAGTGGAGACCCTATGTCGGAAAAGCGACTAGGGAATGGAGGCCATATGTCTAAAATAAAATCAACTAGGGAGTGGAGACCCTATGCTGGAAAAGCGACTAGGGAGTGGAGACCCTATGTCTAAAATATCATTAGCTAGGGGATGGGGACCCTATGTTGGAAAAGCGACTAGGGAGTGGAGACCCTATGTCTAAAATATCATCAACCAGGGAGTGGAAACCCTATGTTGGAAAAGCGACTAGGGAATAGAGACCCTATGTCTAAAAAAAAATCAACTAGGGAGTGGAGACCCTATGTCTAAAATAAAATCAACTAGGGAGTGGAGACTCTATGTTGGAAAAGAGACTAGGGAATGGAGACCCTATGTCTAAAATAAAATCAAATAGGGAATAGAGACCCTATGTTGGAAAAGCAACTAGGGATTGGAGACCCTATGTCTACAATATCATCAACTAGGGAGTGGAGACCCTATGTTAGAAAAGAGAGTAGGGAGTGGAGACCCTATGTCTAAAAAGAATTAACTAGGGAGTGGAGACCCTATGTCTAAAATAAAATCAACTAGGGAGTAGAGACCCTATGTTGGAAAAGCGACTAGGGAGTGGAGGTCCTATGTCTAAAATAAAATCAACTAGGGAGTGGAGACCCTATGTTGGAAAAGCGACTACGGATGGAAACCCTATGTCTAAAATATCATCAACTAGGGGGTGAAGACCCTATATTGGAAAAGCGACTAGGGAGTAGAGACCCTATGTCTAAAATAGCATCAACTAAGGAGTGGAGATCCTATGTTGGAAAAGAGACTAGGGAGTGGAGACCCTATGTCTAAAATAAAATCAACTAGGGAGTGGAGACCCCATGTCTAAAATAAAATCAACTAGGGAGTGGAGACCCAATGTTGGAAAAAAGACTAGGGAGTGGAGACCCTATGTCTAAAATAAAATAAACTAGGGAGTGGAGACCCTATACTGTCATGATTTTGAATCTTCTTTATTTTCTTTCTTTTTATTAGGAGAATGAGTAAAATGCGAGAAAGAATTCGGAGGGAAAACTTCCCTTTTTTGGGGTTGCTGCTGCAGAGCTATATTTGTTTCCTCACAGTTTTCTTTTGGTTGTACCTGCTTCTTGCAAGGTTGCTTTTGGATTGCATCTGTTTCCTATTTTTCAAACAAAGAACAATTTGTCAGTTTGAACATTGGTTGGTTTTGCGGCCTTGAGTGTCTCAATCACTTGATATTGGCCGGATTGTCGATGATGATTTCAAACTGCAACTAGTTGTTTCCTGGATATCAAATTACATTTCTGGCCCCGAAGAACCCTTGCTTTTCTCAAAATTACCATGACGGTTGGTCGCGTGGGACCTAACCTTTTTAACTTTTTTTTGCCCTTGTGGGCATTCGACTTCTTTCTTCTAGTTTTTTTAACTTCAGAGCATTTGGGAATCCTTGATTTTTCAAAATTTGCCAAGAAGGTTAATTGAGTGGACTCAACCTTTTCAACTTCACTTTCGCCTTTGTAGGAACTTCAATTTGACTTCTTTCTTTCGAGAGTTTTGATTCCAAAACATCAACCAGCATGGCTAGTTGGGGTTAACTTGATGCTCCTGCCGAGGTACTGTGCCTTTATTTACATATTAGCTTGTATCAAGCGAGAACCCTGTAAATTAGTCTTGACATACCTTCTTTGCCTTGATTTTGGAACAAAGTTTGACCGAAATGGATTTAAAGAAAAACAATCAATCGTATGGACAATGAATTTAGACAAGAGTATCCCTTCTGGGGAAAGGAAAGAAAGACTTATCTGGAGTACACACGAGCTTCAATGAACATGACATGCCTTTTGGACTGGATGCCTGATCTGTGTAAACCGTCCGACTCTAAGAAATTCATCACAACTTTTGCCTCAAAAATCGAGAAACCTTACTCTGGACTGTGTCAATGCCAATGGTTGTGAGGAACCGCTTTTCGATCAGTGGTGTCCTTTGCGGATTTTCACCAGCTGACCTCTCTCATTTCTCTTCTCGCTGTCGCCTTATAGTGCTCTTTGCGAGTTTTCACTAACAAGACTCTCTCATTTTAATTTCTCTACTGACCATCGCCTTATGGTGCCCGTAAGGGTTTTCATCAATAAGACTCTCTCATTTTATTTCTCTCGTTTTGGTGTTACCAGGTCCAAGTGACTTTATCCTCCAATTCTTGAACATCCTAGTCGATTGGTCGGAAGGACTTGAAAAGGATTTGGGCAAAAAAGATTTGGATTGAATTACAACTTTGGAACCTTTCAAGCAAAAACATCGCCGAACCATTGTAACATTTGCCCCAGTTTCAACGTTTGGGAAAATGAGGATTTTTTATTTTGGTGTGACTGAACCCCAGAGAGAGGCTGCCTATGTATCCTTTTGGAATCAAGTCAAACGTAGTTCAATATACTGTTTGGATTTTTGTTTTCTTTCTCTTTTTCTTTTTTTTGTTTTTTTTAACATCTTTAGGTTCCAAAGAGAGTAATCAAAGAAAAGTAATCACCTCAAAAGGGTTAGCAAAAGGGTTAATGATGTTTGGATAGCGATAATGAAAGCTTTCGTCATCCCAATCAGAGAATGTTAATGTTGTGAAAAAGGGTCAAACGTAATACCTTTTGATTGCGTATGCATTGACAGTTGTCTCGGGATCATTTCCCCTGATATCTCCCAAATACTACGCTCCCTTAGGCAACACTTTTCTTATGATATACGAACCTTTCCAATTTGGAGCAAATTTCCCTTTGGCTTCTTCATGATGTGGGAGGATACGTCTCAGAACGAGCTGCCCCACTTTAAATTTTCTGGGTCGCACTTTCTTATTGTAGGCACAAGCCATTCTTTGTTGGTACAACTGCCCATGGCAAACCGCAATCATTCGCTTTTCATCGATCATGGTCAATTGTTCCAAACGTGGTTTGACCCATTCTTCATCCTTGATCTCAGCTTCTACAACGATCCGAAGAGAGGGAACCTCAACTTCTGCAGGTATTACAGCTTCAGTGCCATAAACCAATAAGTAGGGCGTGGCTCCAATTGACGTGCGCATGGTTGTGCGATACCCCAATAGTGCAAAGGGCAACTTCTCATGCCATTGTTTGGAACCCTGAATAATTTTCTTGAGGATCTTCTTGATATTCTTATTCGCCGGTTCAACAGCTCCATTAGCTTTCATCCGATAAGGGGTTGAATTACGATGCGTGAATTTATATTGTTCGCATACCTCTCTCATCAAGTAGTTATTCAGATTTGCAGCATTGTCTGTAATGATAGTTTTAGGAATACCAAAACGACAAATAATGTTGGAATGCACGAAGTCCACCACTGCTTTCTTGGTGACGGCTTTGAAGGTAAATGCTTCGACCCACTTTTTGAAATAATCAATGGCAACCAGGATGAATCTCTGCCCATTTGAAGCTTTCGGCTCGATCGGCCCAATAACATCCATGCCCCAAGCAACAAACGGCCAAGGTGCTAACATAGTATGTAACTCTGAAGGCGGTGCATAAATCAAGTCACCATGTATCTGGCACTAATGACATTTCCGGACGAAACTGAAACAATCCTTTTCCATTGTCATCCAGTAATAACCTGCTCGGAGGATTTTCATTGCAAGGACATATTCGTTCATCTGAGGCCCACAAACTATGGAATGCACTTCGTTCATGATCTTTTCAGTTTCTCGGGAATCTACGCACCTTAACAGATTCATATCTGGGTTTCTTTTGTATAGGACCTCGCCACTCAAAAAGAAACTATTTACAAGCCTTCTGATAGTTTTCTTCTGATCTCTACTGGCTTGCTCGAGATATTCTCTTGTTTTGAAAAACCTTTTGATATCATGATACCATGGCTAAACATCCGACTCCATTTCAGTTGCATTATAATAACCATGCCTTTCTCGAACTTGAATTTCCAGCGAGTCAATATGACAATTACCCGGGTACGGCAACATTGAGGCCAAAGTAGCTAGTACATCTACTAGCTCATTGTGGAATCGAGGAATATACCTGAACTCGACGGACTTGAACCGTTTGCTAAGATCTTCTATATGTTGCATATATGGGATGAGTTTCATGTCTCGAGTTTCCTATTTGCCTTGGGCTTGCCGAATGATCAAATCGGAATCTCCCATAATTAACAATTCCTCTATATCCATATCAACTGCCATGTTCATGCCTATGATGCAAGCTTCATACTCGGTTGTGTTATTTGTGCAAAAGAACCAAAGCCGGGTTGTCTCCGGATAGTTCTGCCCTGTGGGTGAAATCAGAATTGCTCCGATCCCAACACCTTTTGCATTTACAACTCCATCAAAGAACATTTTCCAAGTATCGGTGTCCTCTAGCAGCACTTCAATTGAGTTCACTTCCTCGTCTGGAAATTACGTGGTTAGGGTTTGGTATTCATCATCTATCAAATTCTCAGCTAGATGATCTGCCAATGCTTGGGCTTTCATTGTCGTGCGAGTGACATAGACAATGTCAAATTCTTTGAGCAGGATTTGCCATTTTTCCAACCTTCCTGTAGGCATCGGCTTCTGGAATATATATTTCAGAGGATCCATCCTGGTTATGAGATATGTGGTGTAAGCCAATAGATAATGTCTGAGCTTCTGGGCGACCCAAGTTAGGGCGCAACAAGTTCTTTCTAATAAAGTATATTTGGCTTCATAACTGGTGAACTTCTTGCTCAGGTAATATATGGGTTTCTCCCTCTTCCCAGTCACATCGTGTTGTCCCAAGATACAGCCAAAAGAATTTTCCAGGACTGTCAGGTACAAGAACAAAGGTCTTCCTGGCTTGGGTGAAACCAGAACTGGCAGGTTTGACAAGTATTCTTTAATTTTATCAAAAGCTTCTTGACACTCCTCTGTCCATTTGATCGCTGCGTCTTTCTTTAACAGTTTAAATATGGGCTCACAAGTGGTAGTAAGCTGAGAGATGAATCTGCTGATGTAATTCAATCTCCCTAGCAGACTCATAACCTCTTTCTTGCTCTTCGGGGGTGGCAAGTCCCCAATAGCCTTTATCTTTGTTGGGTCTAACTCAATGCCCTTACGACTGACTATAAACCCCAAGAGCTTTCCGGACGAAACTCCAAACGTACATTTTGCTGGGTTCAATTTCAAGTCATACTTGCACAAACACTCAAAATTTTTTATCAGATCTCGTACATGGCCTTCTTGCGTTTAGGATTTAGTGATCACATTATCCACATACACCTCAATTTCCTGGTGCATCATGTCATGGAAGATGGAAGTCATAGCTCTCATGTAGGTTTCCCCAGCATTTTCAAACCAAATGGCATGACCCTATAATAGTAAGTACCCCAGGTGTGGTGAAAGCCATCTTTTCTGCATCTTCTTCATCCATCAGAACCTGGTGATACCCAGCGTAACAATCCATGAAAGACTGTATCTCATGTTTAGCACAGTTGTTAACAAGGATATGAATATTCGGCATTGGGAAGTTGTCCTTGGGACTCGCTTTGTTCAAATCCCTGTAGTCAACACACACTCGGGTTTTCGCATATTTCTTCGGCACCGAAACCACGTTAGCCAACCACGTGGTGTATCGGACCACTTGAATCAAACCATCTTTCAGTTGTTTGGTGAACTTTTCCTTGATCTTATCACTGAAATCCGTTTTGAACTTTCTTTGCTTCTATTAGATCGGTGGATAGCCAGGATATGTAGGCAACTTATGTACCACCAGATCAACGCTCAGCCCTGGCATATCATCATAGGACCATGCAAACACGTCTTTGAATTCAAACAAAAGTTGGATCAATGCATCTCTAGTTTTTTCATCAGCGTGATTGCTTATCATGGTTTCTCGGATCTCTTCTGGACTGCCCAAGTTGAATGGCTTGGTTTCGTTTAAGTTTGGCTTTGGCTTATTCTCAAATTGTTCCAATCCTCGATTTATTTCCCTAAAAGCCTCATCTTCATCATATTCTGGTTCTTGATTCATTATTTCACTATTAGACAACATTTTAGGATCTGAGCATGAAGTCCGCAAGCATGTCATGTTGTTTAAATCCGCATTATTAGAACTGAAAAGGAAAAGATAAGAAAATAACAAGATCAGGACAAAAGGAAAAAGACATATATAGATGAATGAAATATTGATTCCATTTTATTGAATTGAAGATATGAGGATTTACATCAAAATTAAATGACAATAAAGTAAAAACATTCGAGTTATGCCCCGAAATAACTCGTAATGTAGAAGAGATAGCAATACTGGACTACCGGGACTCCCGTCTGACAGGGAATGGGGTAGCTTTCCAATTCTGGAGTTTGGCATCCGGTTCCATATACTGCACCTCAGCACTGCTCGTACCTTCCCCGGCTAGACCATGTGATACTCATACAACATTTGTTTCAAGGATTCACAAATATGATCAGCTTCTTCGGCCGTGAAGGCCTCTTCTTCTTCTTCTTCTTCCACATACTTTGGTCTGACAAATGATTGGGCGAGGTGTGGAATGGGCTGGGACAGGACTCACCCTTTTTCTTTGCGCTTATCAGCCCATTTTCTATCGGCCTCTGTAGCTCGGAAACCCACACCAAAAAATTTTTTATTCGCAGTTGAAATAATAGGTTCAGTGATACCCTGCAGAGACAACCTGAGCCCCTTTCCGGGCTTGTACCCATGTCTAATCATTTGAGTGGCGACCATGACCGAAACGTAAGAAAAGCTAGGTTGAAGTAATGGGGCCCCTTCTTCGCATTGGTCGATGACCACAATTTCGAAAGCTTGGTATACAATATGTTCGCTGCCTTCCCTAGCTTCGAGACACGGGAATGAAGGGTCCCTGTAGATGGACTGCGCGTCCTCTCCGTGGACAACAATTTCTTGATTATCATATTCAAATTTGACCATTTGGTGGAGAGTGGAGGAATAGATCCTGCAGCATGAATCCATGGTCTTCCTAGGAGGAAATTGTATGTGTTTTCCATATCCAAAACCTGGAAAGTCACCTCAAAATCCGCGGGGCCAATGGTCAGAATTAGATCAATTTCTCCTATGGTGTCTCTTATGACCCCATAAAAAGCCCGTACGCAGATATTGTTAGCTCGGATTCTTTCCATTCCAATCTCCATTCTCCGGAGTGTTGAGAGAGGGCAAATATTGACCCCAGAATCACCATCTAACATTACTCTCTTCACATAATAACACTCGCATTTGACTGTCAAGTGGAGGACTTTGTTGTGGGTGGCTCCCTCTGGGGGCAAATCATCACGGCTGAAGGAAGTTCTATTGACCTCAAAGAATCTCTATGCCATTCTCTCTAATTGTTCCACAGAAGTATCAATCGGGACATATGCTTCATTTAGTGTTTTTAGGAGCACCTTCTGCTGTTCGTCCGAACTCAGCAACAGAGATAAGAGTGAGACCTGATAGGGAGCATTCCAGAGTTTGTCAACTATTGCATATTCTGAAGTTTTCATCTTTCTGAGGAACTCTTCTGCTTCCTCATTGTTGACAGGCTTCTTGGATGGCAACCGTTTGTCCTTGTTCAATTTGGACTTTTATAGCTCTTCCGGATTATGGTACTTCCCAGACTTATTCATTTTATTCACCTCTCTCATGACCTCTTTCCCCTTGTAGGTGACTATGGTTCTGTTATAGTTCCAGGGGACTGCAGTAGGATCTTTCATAGGGCTTTGTGGTGCGTGGATGATAACCATGGGCTTAGTCAGCCTTGGTAAAATTACGGGCCCCTGCGCCACATAGGTCTCCATTGGCACGTACAACCTTGGCACATTCAGCATAACCTTCCCTTCCTCGAATTTCTTGGGAGTATTTAGGATGAGAGGTTCTTTCCTCGGGGCCTTAGGAACATAGAGAACCTCGTTCTTAGCAAGTGCTGCCCCAGTCTTTGTTTCATCAACTTGAGGAACCAGAATGACTTTCTTCTCGGTTTTGGCCAGTTTTGCCACCACCTTGGGTCTTGCCCCTAAATCAGCGATGGCAATGATGGCCTTCAATGCTGGATCGAACTCCTCGTCATCACAAATTATTCCAATGACCGGCCCATTATTGTGAGCTGGTAATGGATTGTTGGTCACATTAGGGACTTCCTCGTCCCTTAACACAACTCTTTTTTGTTCTGTCAGGCTTTCAACCACCTTTTTGAGGGTCCAATAGTCCTCCGTATCATAGCCTTCTACTCCCGAATGGTAAGCACACCTGGTACCGGCTTGGTATGATGGGGATTTGGGGTTTTTCCAATTCGGGGGTACTGGTTGCAACAGACCCAATTGGATCAACTTATGGAGCAAGCTAGAGTAAGATTCACCAATAGGGGTCAAATTGTTTCTCCTGGGAGGCTCACAAGGGTGCTGGTTATGTTGATGTGTGTTTTGTGGGGGATGGGGATTGTATGGAGCTTGGTAGGGATGTTTATTTCTGGGAAGTGGAGCTCGGGGTTGATTATAATGTTGCGATGGCCCTGCGCAAGGTTGGGCATTCATCACCGCATAGTGGGGCGGCGCTATGGCATAGGCAGCATCTTGGTGTGGATAATAGTGCTGTGAGGTTCTGGGTGGCATGTGAGAGCGGTCAAATGATTGACAAGGCCCTCTTGATCATGAAGCCATCATGGCTCCCTCCTCCCTCTTTTTACGATTGGCGAAACCCCCTGAGCCGTGCTGGATGGCTTGGGAGGTAGCTTTCAAGGCAGCTTGACTCAATATTCGGCCAGTTTTCAAACTATTTTTTACCATTTCCCCGATTTTGACTACCTCAGCAAATGGTTTGCCCATAGCGGGCATCATGTTATGAAAATAATCGTCCTCTTGGGCCTGCAAGAAAACTGTAACCATTTCTATGTCATCCATGGGTGGTTTTACTATGGTGGCCTGCTCGCGCCATCTGATAGCATATTCGCGAAAACTTTCTGCGGCTTTCTTCTTCAAATTAGACAAGGAATTTCTATCTGGAGCTATGCCGACGTTGTACTTGAATTATCTGACAAAGTCTCAGGCTAGATCATCCCATATGTGCCAGTGGGAGATTTCCTGATCCATATACTATTTCGAGGCAATTCCTGTCAGGCCTTCTCGAAATAGGCCATCAACAACTCTTCCTTTCCATCAGCTCCTCGTAGCTGGTTGCAGTATCTTTTTAGATGAGCAATGGGGTCTCCATGTCCATCATACTTCTCGAACTTTGGCATTTTGAAGCCGACAGGTAGATGAACATTTGGGAACATGCATAAGTCTGAATAGGACACACTTTTGTGGCCGCTCAGGCCTTGCATGTTTTTTAGACTTTGCTCCAAGCTTCTCATTTTCCGATCCATTTCTTCCTACTCAGAGTTCCTTACTGCCTTTTCTTGTTCAATTGGGGACTCATATTGTGGTGGTTGAGCGTATGAGTCTGGAGTAACATGAGTTATGTCCGGCTGAAATTGTGCGCCCTGAAAAGTGAATGTTGAAGGCTCAAAGCATGGCCTGGGCATGGTTGGCTGTGTCATGGTGAAGATTGGTGGCGTAGAAACCAACGTTGACGGTGCTCCAGAGAACGGTGCCTGGGGGCGAACCGCAGAAGGCATACCGGTGAAGGATGACGTAGAAGGGTACCCAAATGGGACAAACAAATTCATCATGGGGATGTTGGTGGTTCCGACTGTCCTCGGGACCAGCTCGAGGAAACCGGGAATGGTGCTTGGCGGTTCTCTACTGTTGGACCAGGCTTCCCACATTTCCAACATGCAGAGACGCAACATCTTATTTTCTTCAGCAGTTGTCGTCTCTAGTTGTGAAATAGCCGGTTCAAGGCTATTTGGTGTTAATGATGTAGAGATATCTTTCCGAAGCCATTTGAATTTTTCCTTTTGATCTTGTAAAATAGGGGTGAGGAGCTAGATTTCTGACAAAACCAACCACCTTATAAGACTTACTAGTTGTTGCACACAACACCCTTGTCAGTTTGAGACATTTAATAGATAAGAAATCACACATTAGGGAATTGAATGCACCTGGACAGTTAAACGTTTCTAAAATGTTTTTGCCCTGATTGCGTATTTCATCCCGGCTTTCACTATCTCTTTTACCCTTTAGCTCTTTTCTCGTATTTACTCACTTCATATCTTGATTTTCTCTGCTTTTTTTTTTCGTGGTCTTTCGCTCTCTGTTATTTATTTATTTGTTATTAGATAAGGCTATGATTGTATCTGATGGGGATTGCCTATATATCATGACACCGCATGAATCACACTATTACATAGTTTAGGAGAATAAACGCAAAATGAAAGAAAAGAAAACTTTTGGGTTTTTCTCATGATTCCATTAATAAAATATTTTGGTTTTCTATTACAAGGACTCGAAGGTATTGATGACTAAAAGAGAAAAGAGCACGCAGACTAAAAAAAAAAACAGACTTGATACAGACAAAAGGGCAAACAAACTCAAGAAAACTAAAATACAGACTGAAAAGCCAGAAAGCTAAGAATACATAAGAGCCTCAAATGCTATTCCGGGGGCCCGCGGGACATCAGTCGGTCTTAATGCGGGCCTGGGTGCAATCTCTTCCTGAATGAACTCTAGATTGCCATCACCTGGCGAGCGGAGGACAACACTGAGGTAAAAAACATAGACCTGGCCATACCCTCACATTCATGGCATTTCATGGCAGTGTAATCGGCTATTTCTTTGATTCTCATAATGACACCCTTTTCTTGGAGCAAGCGTCCAATTTGCGGTGCATGTACTTTCAGCACCTGTGTGGCTGTGTTGTTTTGGTCTTGCAACTTCTGCATGCTCTCTTCTAATTGGAAAATCAGTGCATAACAACATTCTCTTTCTTTATTGAAATCCTTTGTCTGCCAAACCATTTCATTTTCGAGGGCGACTAGATTTTCATTCTTAGCAGCTTGCAATCCACTATCAAATTTAATGGTTCTGATTTGATCTTCTAGTTTGAACTTATGGTAGTCCGGTATTCTTTCTCTTTGGCTAGCCAAACACATTGTTCTTGTGCTGCATCGACAAATTCTTGGATATTGAGCCTTTTAGGCGGCCTTTCAGATTTGTCATTTGTTGTGATTCTCTTTCCATACCAAGTGACATAACCCAGTAAAACCTCGCCCTTGGACAGATTGTGTACTCGGGTGTCTGCCCCTAAATACTGGCATTCGCTCCAAATTTGGCGAATCACATTTTCAGGAAATTGGGCATCGGAGCGGATTTCAATCACATGAGTACTAAGATCTTCATCTCTAGGGACCTTTTGGCATCTTCCAAGTTGTCTCAAAACTGGGTACGGGGAATAGAGCTGGATGCTTCGGAGACCCATCAGAAGGAAGTAAGGACCGGTGGTGGGCATGCAAATAATCTCATCAACAGGTAGCCAGCCCAATGTCCATTCTATCCGATCCGCGGTTATATAACGAAGGCGGGTGATCCAATCTTTGACCCCTTCTGGCGTCTCGAATCCTGTCACTCGTGTACCAAATTTTTCAATGCAATTTTTCCCAGTAGAACCGTTATTCAAGTATCAGGGACGGTGACAAAAGTGCTCGATCATCCAGATTTGTAATAACAGATTGCACCCTTCAAAAGACCTGAATCCGGGCTTACAAGATGTGAGGGCTCGAAATATATCTGACACAATCATGTGCGAGGGTACTTTTGTCATGGGTATTCAAAATGTGGACAACTCCGGCTATACGCAAATCAATATGCCCATCTTCCCTTGGAAAAACCAGAAGGCCTAAAAATGCCACCATGAAGGCAAAGCATCTATGCGTCTCCCATTTTGACCTGATTCCTTTACTGCAAAGTTCATTTTTTGGGTCCTTAAGTGCCCGTACCGCTGGTATATAAAGTGAAAAGTGCAAACTCCAGCTACTAGACCTTCTGTCTTGATTTGTCTTCTTATTTTTAGTAAGTCTAGAAACTTGTGGGGAGTAACGGTCCTTGGAGACACCAGGTACTTGTGTCTTAATACCTCTGTACTCCCAGCATAACCCGCCATTTCTTCCAAAGTAGGTGTAAGCTCAAAATCCGAGAAGTGTAAAACATCGTGAGCGGGGTCCCAAAATGACACCACTGCCTCTATCAAATCATTTCTAGGTTAAATCTTTAATAGTCCAGTGAGCGCCCCCAGGTATTGATTGACCCTGTCTCGTCCCTGTTTTCCCAAATCCTCCCACCACATGTGGAGTGCTAGCGGAATATGATCCATAACCTTCACCGGTAAATTTTGAACCGTGCTTATTCTACACATTTTTAAAAATTAGGGTGATTAGGTTAAAACATGTGAATTTTATTTAAAATATTTTCTTTTTTTTGAAAACAGATCACGACTACTTTTGCAAATACGACCCTTCGGCACTTCGGGCAGGAAGATTTTAGGGTTGTGCTCGCTAAGTGGCCAAAACTTGAAAAAAGGACTATAGGTGGTTATTCTTGCAAAAACAGCCTTCCTGCGTCCCGTTGGGACATTCTAGCTATTTGGACAAAAACGGCATCACCCAACATTATTTACGACAAAATGAAAGAATTTCATATTTTTGATATGTTTTGCGAAAACGGGGCTGAACCTGATGAAGGTTGCCTACGTATCTTACATCCGGTGAAAATCAAACCCGCATAGTTCGGTAAGTTCTGAGGCAACAGGGAAAGGTAAATTATTTTGAAATGACTTTTTCCTTTTTCTTATATATGTTCTTTTCAAAATTTCGGCAGAGTTTCGGGATTTTCCAAATATTTGGATTTTTCAGAACTGGGTAAATTTTCTCTCACCTACCTCACTCTTGATTTTTTCTTGATTTTCTATCCCTACTGTAGAAGCCAGTCAACATGTGAGCCGAAACAAAGAAATGCACAAGTAGCACGTAAAATGCATCAGGATGGTCTTTTAATTTGGGTACACCTGTCCTAGATGCACCCAACCCCTGTGTTGAATCCTCAAAGTCAAATTCACGTGATACAAACAAACGTTATATTAGGGATCCGACGTGAGGCTATGTTATTCTAGGTTTGAATCCTGGGGTGTGTTGTTCTACACCTGGCTTACCCGAGCGGACGACTCGAGCTGAGGGGGGCCAACGTACCGGGAACCAAAAGGCCATCCGGCTTTGTAACTGATGCGATCCTCGTTCTAAATTATAGATTATGACACTCTAACAGAAAAGAAGCTACACCAGCGTGCGCTTCCCGGAAGATTCAGAAGACTTAGAGAGAAGAAGGTTTTCGTAACAGTTTATATATACTGTTCACAGAATATCAAAGCGGTAAAAAGCGACATTTAGCACATTAGGCTCAAACACATAAAAATCATATCAAAAACAAAAGCCAAGTATAACAGTTATTATAAGCTCGAATTCTGAACCCTGAACTAGAGATTATGAGTTCAATCCCCAGCAGAGTTGCCAGAGCTGTCACACCTCCTTTTTTCCGAGGGATAGGGTTTTTTTTTTAATTAAAATGACATTATTCGAAATGAGATTATTTTTTTATTTAGAGTCGCCACTTGGGATAATAATTATGGTGTCCCAAGTCACCAGTTTAGTTTAAAATTCCAAATCGAGGAAATTGACTCTATTTATGGTGCGCGAACACAGAAGACCGGGTAAGGAATTCTATTAACCCAGGAGAAGGTGTGAGGCACTCCCGAGTTCCGTGGATTTAGCATGATCGCTCAACTATTAATAGTTGGCCTAATTATCTGATTCATTTCATGTTTAAAACCTATTGTGATTTTTATTTTTCTAACCGCTTTAATAGAATTTTAATTGCTTTTAGGATTTATGGAGTTTATTTGAATAAGTGATGTCGCGCACTTATTGTTTTTGTACACATTGAGAATCGCGTCACGTGAAACGCACCTGCGATTTATAACATGTTTATTATTATTATTATTATCACTTGAAGTTCTGATCAAGTCACGTGAAATGCGCAGTTGAATTGGGATTTACATATCATGACTATGCCACGAGAACCGTACCCATAGTCATGATGATTTATTTAAACGCGCCTAAAGCAAACTACGATATTTATGAACTATTTCTCCTAAACTACTTGGAGATTTGCTGTGAGGCTATAATTCACGGGAAGTTCTTTGTAGGATCGTTTGTTGGACTCGTTGGCAGAATCGTCTCCCTTATTAAGCTGGAGGGATTATAATTCTAAAATTCAGATAGTATTTCAGCTATGTTGAAACAGATTGGGTATGAATTTGCATGGGCTAAACGTGAAGCCCTTAGCGAATCTGGTCCGCAGGTTCTTTATTGACTAATTGCTGTCGAGGGCTCATATTAAATCCCCTTATGGATCAGTCGCGGCGCTAATGGGCTTTGGATTGAACTCCAAGTCACTTACCACTTTTGCATAGTCGTACCACATTATGGTAGACTAAATGGACCAGCTTATTATTTAGGTCCGATAATGTTTAGTTCAAAATTCTGATAGGTGCATGTAAATATTACAAGTTTCAAGAAAAAAAAAAAATATAATGTTCATAATACTGCATGCTTAACTATAATTATAGACAAAGAATTAAAATATGCTAGAATTAAAACTTAGTACATCACATTGACTATTCCTATCAAATACAACCTGAAAAGCTAAAAAAAACAATTATAAGAATACAAATGTTCTTGACTCCCAGATTCTTCTTCATTGATTGTAGGAGAGTAGGACTATCAATTAATACATTGCAGCATTGCCTGGAGTCTTTCAATCATCAAATTTTATCAACCGGTGATCAAACTCGAGGACTGACTAACTTTAGCTTAATCAGTGCCCTTCAAAACATGATTGCTTAACTGGACAATACCAAACTAATTCCAGATTAGATGATAATTAGCTCCCATTCAATGTAGCATTTAAATATAATTAATTAATGATTGAATATACAGTGAATCAGCAAGTAAAGTGTTTGAAGCAACAAGCAATTTCATATAGATTTTTAGCTTAAACATATAGTTTCATTAATAAAACAATGTGAACAGATCTGATAGCTAAACATTATGAACACATAGATTGAGATAGGGTCATGAAATCAACACAGTTTACTTGTCATTTATAGATTCAAAGAAGAATTACAGATAAAGATTCTACATATCTAGAAGCAGAAATCGGTAGAAGAACTTGACAAGATACAAGTCAGAAAGGAAAGGCAAAATCTAGCAGCAGGGAACAAAAACAAGCTTCAACAACTAAACAAACAATTTTCACAGCTTGAATGCCACTCAAAATCCCAGAAAATGAAGCAGATGAATATAAATGCGTGCGAATTTCGTAGAGGATTGGTGTCCGTCTGTGAAAATGCAGGGGGGATCCTTATGCAGAGTATAAGGGTGTTCTTTATGAGAGAGAATGAGAGAGAGAAGTGTGGAAGAATCTGTCAGCTAAAATTTAGGAAAGAGCATCTTTTTTTTTAACAAACTTTTTGGATAGCTGTCCATTCCAGTTATTCCTATTCTGTAACAAACTTCTCAAACTTCTGAAATGACCTCTTTTGGCCCAGCTTTATCCTAATTTTACTTGTCTTATTGCATTATAATCCCTCTTTAGAAGCTTATTGTATTTACCTCTTTTGTTCTTACCCTTTTTAAATATTTACTGCCGTAACAAAACAGACATTTTCGAACCATTAACAACAGAGCTAAATTAGAGTAATTTATCAACTGGACTAAACCATGAATCAAACAGTGAACATGTTAACTATGCTAACGAGCGATTTATACTGAGAAATTCAGATAAAGTATAGTGCTGAAACCCTAGACTAAGAGAAAGAAAGCAAAATTTTAAAAGAACTACAAAATGAAAACATTAGAAAACTGAGGAGGTTGGACCGGGTGTTGGGATTGGGCTGGGACGAAATTGGGTTTCTAAAGGGGATGGGCTCAGATGCTGGCCCAATTCGGCTAATAAAGCCCCAAAGTCAAGCTTCTCTATCTTCTTTTAAATTGTATTTTTAGCCACTATTAGAAAGAAATTCCTAGAAATTTTATAAAAATCAAAACAATTAGGAAATTTATTTTTGTGGGTTTTGTAGGAGTATTTTTGTAGTGCAAAAATTACGTGCTCACAGTCGTTCGGTGTTTTGAGGTCTTGAGTAGCTTCACTTCGGGTATTATGACTTGTACGTGTGGTAAAAATTAAATTTCGGGAAGTTCGGAGTTGATTTGGAAAGAAAATTCTAATTTCGGAAGTTTTAAATTGGAAGAATTAGCTAAGATTTGACTTTTGAGTAATGACCTCGCAATCAGGATCTAAAGGTTCCAATAGGTTCGTATGATGATTTTGGACTTGGAGGTACGTTCGGGTTGAGTATCGGGTCGCCCAGGAACTCTTCGATGCATATTATGGAAGGTTGGCATTTTTAAAGGTGTAAAAATTTCATAAGTTTGGTTTGAAGTGGACTTTGATGTTATCGATGTCTGTTTGGGGTTCCGAACCTTAAAATAGATTTGTTATGTCATTTATGACTCGTGTGCGAAATTTAAAGTCAATCCAAAATGGCTGGGGAAGGTTGGGACTGTAGATGCAGTCGAGTTTTGCAAAAGCGGGACCGCACTTGCGCATGAGGAGCCGCAGAAGCGTTGGAGGGGCTGCAGATGTGGAGGTTGAGGGGCCTGAAGGGAGTCGCATAAGCGGACTCTGTATCGCAGAAGCGGCTCATGTTCCGTAGATACGAGATGTCATTGGGCAGTGAGGTTTTTTATAAAAACGGGATTTGACCCATTTTCTTTCATTTTCACTTGGTTGGGGCGATTTTGGAGAGCTTCAAGGGGAGATTTTCATCAAGAAACACAAGGTAAGTGACTTCACCTATTACAAGTTAAATACACGGTTTGTTTATGGATTTAAACATGGAAATTAGTGAAAACTTGAGATTTTTGGTAGGAAACCTAGAATTTGGTATTTTTGAATTTTGACCACGAAATTGGACATGGTATTTGGAATAAGTTATATATATTTTAGTTCTTGGTGTTATGGGTAAAGTTTATCTTCAGAAATATTCGGAATCCGGGCATGTGGCCCGAGGGTTGTCTTTATCGAATTTTTGAGCGGGGTTGGGAATTGTTTAAATTGATCTATTATAGCTACTAGAATATATTTTGATTGATTTGCACATTGTTTGAATAGTTTCGGATCAACGGGCATTGGTTTGTGAGGTGTTAGATAGGCTCTGGAGCCGATTATGGAACTTCGGAGCGAGGTAAGTCTCCTGTCTAACCTTGTGAGGGGGAAATTACCCCTAGGTGATATGTATTGTTATGTGCAACTAGTTTTGGGTGCTATGTATGCACGAGGTGGTGAGAGTCCGTACGTAGCAAAAGCATGTTTATGTCCGGGTAGGCTTAGGATCTTATTTTTTAATATTTGAATTATTTGAACTCATGTTGCTGGCTTAATTAATTAAAGTTATAAATGAAATTGATTTAGAAATAAATATATGTATGCTAGTCCAAGCCTTAACACTTAGAGTTGTGGGTGAGTTATTTTAGAAACAGTAAAGATTATATTCATTTTTGTACCCATGTAGAGTATTATGAAGGCGATGAGGCTTGTCTTAATTATCCTTGTGGTAATGCGTCTATGAGAAGCTTTACCTCATTGAAACATGCTTTGGATAACAAGGACAAAAATAATCCAACTGAGTATACAGTAGGTGGATTTCCATATCCATTATGTGTTTGGTTCTATGAGCGCTTTCCAGATATTTGGGACAAGTATTTAAAAGATGACGACTACCTTGATGTCCCTCAAGTTCCCTGGATGTTACGTTATACATCTTTGGGAGAGCCTAAATTTAAAGAACTTTATGAGGATTACTTCAGTAATCATGGTGTAAGTTAATGTTCTTTATTTTTCCTTTTTTCTGTAGTTTTGTTCATATGTTGACGTATCAGTTTTATTTTATTTTTGATAATATGCTTTTTTGTATTAAACAGAAATCTCGGACATTTAAGGTTTTGGAGATAATTGCTACCGAAGAGGAATTGAATTCAATGCCATTAATTGGACAATTACCACGCAGCCGCATTCGTTTGAAGGTACTGAATCTGGTTCCTTTAACTGGTGAATTACCACGTAGCCGGAGTCGATCAAAAGAAACCAATCGATCTCTTGTAATTAGAGAATCACCTCGTACCCAGAGTCGTTCTAAACGTTCTACAACTGTGTTTGATGATGAATTAGTTAACAGAATATGTCGTGTAAGTTTTTTTGTGTGTTTAATATGAAGTTTTTCATACTATTTTTTGCTTAACTATAAGATGTTTTATGTGATGTTTTTGTTCTGTATTTTGCTGAACTTCAGCACTGTCTTTTGAGATGAAGTTTTTGTTCTGTGTTATTTAAAACTACAGCATGTTTTGCATGTAGTTTTTATTCTGTTTGTGATGAAATGTAGCATTCTAGGAGCTGAAGTTTTATTTTTTTATTTTTTTAAAAGTAAAGTATGTTTTGTCTGCAGTTTTTGTTTTGTTTTGATAAAATACAGCATTCTTTGGAGTTGAAGTTGTGTTATGTATTTGTAAAACTACAGCATGTTTTGGCTGGAGTTTTTATTCTGTATTTGCTGAACTTCAGTATTCTTAGAGTTAAAGTTTTGTTCTGTATTTGCTAAACTTCAGTATTCTTAAAGCTGAAGTTTTGTTTTGTATTTGCTGAACTTTAACATTCTTAGAGCTGAAGTTTTGTTCTGTGTTTCTATTTTCTAAAGTTGTTGTGCTGTTTCTATTTCTATACTAGAGGGTAACAAGGGAGGTTAAAAACTATGCAATAGAAGAAAGGCCCATGACCGCGAAAGAAGTTGTTCAAGAGTTTTGATGGGATGAGCGATCTGCTTTTGTGGATGAGGTTGTGAGAAAAGTCAAGATAAGCTTATTTACAGAGAAGTCTTTTTTCCTGCTAATGTTATTCCTTAATTCAGAATAATCATTGTAATTTTTTATAGGAATATTTTGATTAGAAGTTTGAAAAGTTGTTTAAGATTGTTGACAGTCAAAAGAAAGAGATGATGGCGATGTAGATTTTGATTCATGAACTATCAACAATATGATAGGATGAATGACTCCTTTGAACCTCAATTTAATATTAATGATGGTCGTGATGGAGTGCATAAAGTTGCAGATGAAAATGTAAGAGGTGAGGAATCAGCTCTTGAAGGCCACGTTTAAGTATTCGAGCAAGTTCAATGTGTTGAACGGCAAGTTGAAGCAAAATGTTCTAATGTTGATAGACTGAGCAAAGTTGCTAGATATAATGAACAGTTCTCAACCGAGAATGTAGGAAGAAAGAAAGATGCAGATGATGAAGTTGTTGGTACTGAAGAACATGTACCGACTTGTGCTTTGGGTAGTCATATTGCAAAAGGCAATGTGTTTCCGGATGCAGATGATGAACCTGTTAGTACTGAAGAACACGCATCGAGTGATGTGAGTACTCCTATTGGGAAAGGCAATGCGTTTGCGGAAGCATTAGCTACAGGAAGTTTCCACTACAGGTATAAATATTTCTATTTTATTATTTATATATATATATATATATATATATATATATATATATATATTCTTATTTTGTATTTTTTATTTTTTATTTTTAGGTCATTGATTCCCCCCTATGAATATGCAGTGGAAGTTGAAAATAGTGGTGCTTCAATTGATACGACTCAAAAACTCTCTGATGATGCTGCATTGCATGAAGATAGAGTCAAGAAAATCCTTCCGCGGAATACTCCAAGGCTCCCCAAAAATGCCGCACCATTGAATGAAGCTGTAGCTGCTGAGATCGACAAAAGGTAGGCAGTCTGGCGATAGCGTAGTGGAAGGAATTGGTGATTATTTAGAAAAACTCGATGCAGCCGAAAAAGAAATTGGTAAGCTCATTCGACTATATGAAAAAGAAAAAATACATCTCTTTACACCTGTTGGCTCACAGACAGGTGTGAAGTGTCTTTGTAGTATTTTCAAAATTTAGTCAGTATTTTTAATATATATTTTTTTTGTATGAAGATATAGGCATATCTGAGGGTAATGCAAGCAGATCCGCTGTTATGCAAACAACATCTGTGTCGCAACACTTAGACCAGGTAGTTATTTGCTGCAATTCGATTATAAGGTTTTTTTTTTTGTTGCCTAATATGTGTTTTAAGTTGTATTTATGTATATATTTTCCTTGTTTTTTGCAGATCTCATCGGATACATAATAACTTCTTCGAAATCCTAAGAGAAGGAAGGTGTCCAGTCTCCTAATGTTTTGCGTGACACCGGTAATATCTCCAAGTTCAATTTATGTTCATTTTCGCTGGGTAGTACACAAGAGACTGGTTCAAAAGCTAATTTTGCTCCTGTTGTTGTTGGTGAAGAGAGACAAGAACATCATGAACAGCAGGGAGTTGGTCAAGTATCTGTCCCTATGGCTGTGGATTTTTTCCCTGCTGCTGAACCGCAACAGTTAGTTGCGACCGAGCAGCAGGAACAACAAGCAAAAAGAAAACCAGCTAAAGTAGGGAAAAGGATACATATGGAGAGTATTTGGTTAAAATCTCCTTACGTCATTCCTAAACAAAAGGCAAGGGGGCAAGATTGAAAAGCAGGAAAGTCTACACGAAGGTGTCCCTTCCATTAGGTCAATCAAGACAGCGGATTGATGCAGAGATTTACAGACTGGTTGAAGACGGATGCCGGAGAATATGATTCCAAGCCATTCAGATTAGTTGGAATCGATATTCCAAAGTCATTCTTTGCCGAGCTTGTGGACCCTACCTCTGATCTTGCGGATGAAGTAAGTTATTAAGTTTCTTCTTTGACTTTGGTTTGAACTGTATTTCCTAAAACTTCAGCCTTATGTTTGTTTTAAAGTTTTTTTATTGCAATTTGGTAAACTTCAGACTTATGCATGCTTAAATCTTTTAGTTCATTTGCTAAAATTTCATACTAAAGATGCTGAAGTTTTGTCTTGCTTTTCTAGTTTAGCAATGAGTTTTTCCCTAAAAACTTCAGACTATAAATGCTGAAGTTGTTTAGTTCATTTGCTAAAACTTCAGACTAAACATGCTGAAGTTTTTGTCCTGCAGTCTTTAGTTTTGTAATGAGTTTTTTTTTATCTAAACTTTAAATTAAACATGCTAAAGTTTTTAAGTTTATTTTCTAACACTTCATACTAAACATGCTTAAGTATTTATCATGCAGTTTGTAGTTTTGTAATGAGTTTTTTTCTAAACTTCATACTTATGCATGCTGAAGTTTTTTAGTTCATTACCTAACTTATTTTTTATTATGAATTATATTGTGGTTAAGTTCAAATTTTTTTTTGTTGTTATTCATTTGCAGCATATTGAAGTGGGCGTATATTTCTTGTGAAAAAAATATTGCTATCACCTTTCAAGTTATCCAGAATCAAAATGTGCAGTAATAAATTTACTTTTTGATCAATATATGACTAAGTTGGCTAGTGTTCGTCCTTCAGATGAACAGAAGGAGAAAATTAGAATAAGGAAGGAAAAGAGAACGGAGGAGAAAAGAAAAATGGAAGAGAAAAAGAGCAAATCAAAGAGAAAGCCGGCTGTCAAAAAACAGGTGATTGAGGAAGCTGTGGATTATGAGGAAGAAGTGGAGATTGAGGAACTTACCGAGTTTACATGGTATATTGAAGAATCAACTGCTGAAAAGGTGGCCAACTACATAAGAGGCATTGAACTTTCATGTGGTATCTCATGGGCATCCGCCGAAAAAGTATTCTTTCCATTTCGACTTAAGCCAAGAGCTGGCCAGTCATCTGCATCTTGAAATTTTATACTTTAAAACCAAAACTATATATGTGTACGATTCCTTGAGGAATTCACCATATGAGAGTGCGTTGGAACATGTCCAAAATTATGAATGGTTGATCCCAGAGTTGTTCGAATGCTTAAAGTTTGGCACACACAATAAAACTTATGGGGAAAATGTTTCAAAATGTTTTACGATTAAGTGGATGAACACACCCTTACAGCAGAACAAGTACGTGTTTGGCATATGTTTTACCATGCATCTTATTTTTATTTTTATTTTTTAATTTTTAGAGTTGTGTTACTGTGTTTATTAATCGTCAATTTTTTTAATGTTTTTTTTGTCATGACCTGGAATTTTCGACCTTCAGGATCGTGATGGCGCCTAACATTCTACTTGCTAGGCAAGCCAACATTAGAGAAATTCTTAAGTCAGTTTTAAAAAACTCAAATAATTAAACCAATTAAACTAAAATGAAACTAAAACTAAATGCGAAGTGGCATAATACCCAAATATCTAAGTACAACCCAGAGTTACAAGTGCACGAGCTTAAAAAAGTGCTACAAATAAATTCTAAAATAAGTACAACTGTGTTGAATGAAATGAACAGTAAATAAGAAAGGAGGAAGGAGACTTCAAGGTCTGCTGACGCCAGCAGATCTACCTCAAATCTGGCTTTTATGTACATAATCAGGCTTGGTCGAAACAAATTGAGCCTGATTATGTAATTTGTTTCGAAATCCAACCTCAATTTGAGGTCTAAATTTTAATTTTTATAAAAATCCCTAATTCTACCCAAAATCCCCAATTTCTACCATGAAAATCCTAGATTTAAGGTTGAAATCTTGTAAAATGTAATGGGTAATTGAAAGAAAGTTGGTTAGAATCACTTACCAATGAATTGGGGAAGAAGAGCTCTTGAAAAAATCGCCTCTAAGGTTTTTAGGGTTGAAAATTGGGAAGAATGAGAAAAATCCCATCTAACTCAGCTTAAGTCCATGCGCAAATGCAATGGTTTGTTCGCAAATGCGGACTTAGACTCCTTGTGCGATCATTTTGATTGCAAATGCGAACTCTGCTCCCCTAGCCCCACTTCGTAATTGCGAACCATTGGTGCCTAGCTATTCTTCACAAATGCGAGGAAGTAGCTCGCAAATACGAACCTGACAGGGACACTGCCATATCCCAAATGGGAAGCCAGACCTTGCAATTGCGAGGTCTGAGGTCTGCACCAGTTATTTTCTAAGTCCAAATTCACTCTGTGGCCTATTCGAAACTCACTCGAGCCGTTGGGGCTCTAAACCAAACAGGCACAGAAGACCAATAACCTCATACGAACTCACTTGCGTGATCAAAACACCAAAATAACACCTAGAACTACGAATTGGACACCAAATCAAATGAAATTTTCAATGAAACTTAAGAATTTTTATTTTAACAACCGGATGTCTGAACCATGTCAAACCAACTACGTTTTTCACCAAATCTTGCAAACAAGTCATAAATATGGTAACGAACCTATGCCAAGCTCCGAAACCAAAATCTGGACCCGATAGCAATAAATTCAAACATTGGTCAAATCTTTAAATTCTTTAAACCTTTAAACTTCAAGTTTTCAACAAAATGCGATAACTCAAACTAGGGACCTATGAATTCGATTTCGAGCATACGCCCAAATCTCAAATCATGATAAGGACCCACCGGGACCGTCAAAACACGAATCCGGTCTGTTTGCTCAAAACGTTGACCGAGGTCAACTTAAATAAATTTTTGAGGCACAAATTCACATTTTAGTCAATTTTTCACATAAAAGCCTTCCAGAAAAACAAAGATCACGCAAGCAAATCGAGGAAGGCAAAAGGAGCTATTTGATATTTCGAAACACAAAATTAAGGTTTAAAATTCTAGATGACCTATCGAGTCATCATATTCTCCACCTCTAAAATAACTGTTCGTCCTTGAACGAACATAGAAAAGTACCTGGACTTGCGAAAAGGTGCGGATATCTACTTCGCATATTTGGCTCGGACTCCTAGGTGGCTGCCTCGATCGGCTGACCTCTTCACTGCACTAGAACTGAATGATAACTCTTTGATCTCAACTGTCGAATCTGCTGAGCTAGAATAGCCACCCGCTCCTCCTCATAAGTCAAATCCTTGTCCAACTGGACTGAGCTGAAATCTAACACATGGAACAGATCAGTGTGATACTTCCGGAGCATAGACAAATGGAACACCGACTGCTGATAAACTAGGTGGCAATGCGAGCTTGTAAGCCACCTCACTCACTCTCTCAAGAATCTCGAAGGGTCCGATATACCTAGGTCTCAACTTGTCCTTCTTCCCAAACCACATCACTCCCTTCATGGGTGAAACTCGGAGCAATACCCTCTCTCCAACCATGAATGCAACATCACGAACCCGATGGTCAGCATAACTCTTCTATTTAGACTAAGCTGTGCGAAGTCATTCCTGAATAATCTTGACCTTGTCCAAAGCATCCTGTACCAGATCTGTACCCAACAACTGAGCCTCCCCCAGCTCGAACCATCCAATTGGCGAACGACACCGCCTCCCGTATAATGCCTCATAGGAGCCATTTGAATACTCGATTGGTAGCTGTTGTTGCAGGCAAACTCCACAAGTGGCAAGAATGGATCCCAAGAACCCTCGAAATCCATAACACAAGCATGAAGTATGTCCTCTAATATCTGAATAATGCGCTCGGATTGTCCATCCGTCTGGGGATGAAATGTTGTACTCAACTCATGTTGTACTTCCCTCCAGAAGTGCGGGGTGAAATGCGTACCTCGATAAGAAATGATAGATACGTGCACAACGTGAAGGCGGACGATCTCGCGAATGTAAATCTAAGCCAACCGCTCTGAAGAATAGGTAGCTGCCACAGGAATGAAATGCTCTGACTTGGTCAGCCTATCCACAATGACCCATACCGCATTGAACTTCCTCTGAGTCCGTGGAAGTCCAACAACAGAATCCAAAGTGATACGCTCCCACTTCCACTCGGGAATCTCTAACTTCTGAAGCAAAATACCAAGTCTCTAATGCTCGTACTTAACTTGCTGACAATTTAGACACCGAGCTACATATGTAACTATATCTTTCTTCATCATCCTCCACCAATAATGTTGCCGTAAGTCCTGATACATCTTGGCGGCACCCGGATGAATAGAATGGCGGGAATAGTGGGCCTCCTCAAGAATCAACTCACGAAGTCCATCTACATTGCGCATACAAATACGACCCTACATCCTCAAAACCCCATCATCTCCAACAGTAACATGCTTGGCACCACCGTGCCGCACTGTGTCCCTAAGGACAAGTAAGTGAGGATCATCATACCACCGCTCTCCGATGCACTCATACAAGAAAGATCGAGCGACTGTACAAGCTAGAACACGACTAGGCTGTGAAACGTCAAACCTCACGAACTGATTGGCCAAATCCTGAACATCGGCAGCAAGCGGCTGATACGCTCAAATTACACTTTAATAAATAGTGTAAAGCGGTCAATGTCAAATATAATAACCCAACAAGGTTGGGGTCGAATCCCACAGGGAATAGGTGTGAAAAGGTTACTTGACTAGTGTGTTACTCGACTAAAGTCGTAATTCTATCCAGTTAACTGTAATAAGAGTATGTCTTAATGGTAACAAGAGTATGAATTGAGTTTGGTTTTAGGTGATGGCTAATTGAGATATTGATAATGTATATAATTTGATTAAAGAAACCAAGGTTGTGTCCCCATTAATGAAGTGTAATGCTACCGATGTTAATATGATATATTTCTAATGGAAGGTCCTTTTGATATGCAAATGATGTCTAATTGACTACCCAATATTTTTCAATAGTTAGGTAGTATTTCCTCTTTATGATTTTTCCAAATATAAAAAAGTTGCAATTAAGAACAATCAATTTATGCCAAATAAAACCCACTTATTCCTAAGCGATTTTATTAAACAAGGTTTAAAGCCTTGAGTCTTTGATATTTACTTCTACCAAATTCTACCCCACTTTCCCAAGCAAAGCAAGAATTTAATGGCACTTGTTAATGTTTGCAACCACCAACAATAAATGAAGGACGAGAAGTAAATAAATATCAACCAACCATTATATATATATTCAATGTTAAACACCCATTTAGGGTCCACAACCTTAGTATTTAAAGTTAGCTACTCATACTAAAATACAAAAGCAAGTGAATATTAAATGCCATAAAGCTTACAAAGTAAAAGATTCTTGACCCCAAAAGCTTCCAAAAGAGAGGAATATTAATGCCTTGTATTGTAGCTTCAAAGTTAGACAAAATAGAGCCCACAAAACCCCAATAAATCAATTTATAGAGGGCCAAAAATCGGGATAAAAAATCGGACAAAACTGCCCTTTCAGGTTGAATATACGACCGCATTTCTGTCACGTAACAGACATGCGGTCCGCATTTTTGACATGGCCATCGCAGATTGTAACCCTAGTTTCGCGTTCACCGGATTCATGGATTGCTGTTCGCATTGTAGAAATGCGACCGCATCTTGCATCGCGTTTTCTTCCTTCAGTAGACTTCATGTTTGGTTTGCGGTTACTTCTGCGGCTCGCAAACAAGTTATGCGATCGCATATGAGACCGTATTTTTGACGTTGAACTTTGCCCAGAAATCTGTTTTGATCTGCGATCTCTCTGTGAAATATGCGGCTCGCATGTGGGATTTGCGATAGCATATCCACATTTGCGATGCCTTTTTGCTCTTTTCTTGTCTTTTTGTGGCTTTTTGAACTCTTTTCCACGCTCTTAGGTCCTTATGCCTCATACACTGCAAAAATACTAAAATTACATAAGTACAAAGAGAAATTGCATTTAAAACAAGCTAAAATCTAAGCAATTAGTATCAAGTGTGCCGAAATTCTCCGGCACATCAACACCCCCAACTTAAACTCTTGCTTGTCCTCAAGCAACTAAGATGACACTATCCTATTCTAGACTCCATATACAAGACATGAAACAATAGTGACCATGGACGGTGTTTGTTGTTAGTATTTCAAGCATGCATCTTCGAGTGTTTTACCCTTCCTGAACCATCGATATATACAAGGAAAACTAATCAACTTGTGAACTTTGAGCCTCAGACAACGTGAAAAAATGCTACACTCAGCTGAGTGCACTTGCGTTTGACTCAAAAACTCAACTTTTGTTCAACCTCACAGTCCATGTGCCCTCGCTAGAAAAAGAGTCCGAAAATCACAATATTTACAATGGAAACAAAAAGGGAATAATTCACAAATACACTCACTCTCATAAAAGAGTTTCAAGTGTTTCAACATACCATACCATAGGCTTACCCTTATTTTAATTCGTTGCTTAATTCTAAGAATGCTCGGTTGGAGATCCCATAAGGACTTTTAGGCTTGTAATGTAGGTTTTGGGAAGGGTCGGATAAGTATTTAGATACAAGTGACTACACCCTCCTTGAACACTAATCACGTTTTCTTTTCTTTTTGCACTTTGTTTCTTTTCAAACCCCATAGCCACATTGGCATCTAGTTCCCAATATGGAACCACCTTAAATACCTCTCTAATTTTCTTCAAGGCTCCATAATTTCTTTTTATATATATATATACACACACACACACACACACACACACATATTTTTTTAAATTGTTTTGGAGCTTGAATAATTTCATATGAACACTTTGAGGTATATGCTCCTACACTCAATGTACAACCTTACCCATTTCCACTTTGACACCACACCCCCAATTTAGGCTTTTAGCCTAATTCTCAATGTTCAAGGAGGAGGGGGTTCAAAAGAGGGAATTATTTTACAACAGGGAAAGGTTTGTAGTGATGTGGCCAAAGAAAAAGTTAAAGGCTCGAATAGGGCACTAGTGATATTAATTATGCAATGGTAGGCTTGAAAGGCTAAAGAGGTTTCGTAAATAAAACAAAGAATGCCTAAGATCATCCCTCCAACCAAGTGTAATTATTATAAGCATCGAAAAAACCGACCGGACAAGTTCTAGATGGCAGAAGCAAACACAAGAATTATCTACACAAAGAACTCACACACATGGCACACGAACTGTTTGGTTCACATAGTTCAATGCCCTTGAGTAAACATTTGGCAACTCAAAGCTTTCATCATATATACATACATAACTCTAGGTAGATGTAGAGTCACAGAGCGAGCCTCAAGTTCACAGAGTCGATCTCTTTTTTTTTTTTTGTGTGGAAGGATATAGGCTATGTACAGACACACATGCTTGAGACTAGACAATTACACCAACCCGGTCAACATGTTTCATTCTACTGTCCTGGTTCTACTATTACACCCTTGGAAAAGAACCTGGCAAAGAAAAAAGAAGGGGAATTCATTGCTAATTACTAAAGATGGACAACTATCTACTAGTTTTTTTTTGTTTTATGTACGGAAATCACAAAGCACTAATGTATACAAAATCACGAATAAAATACACATGAGTACATAAGTTTGTTTATAACATAAAAGTATGAATATGTACAACAGTTGCTAATGTCGCAAAAGTATAGACAAGGCTACCACCCCCAACTAAAAGCATGCATTGTCCCCAATGCATGTGAACATAGAGTAGAGTTGAAGGGGCTCCTTGGGGCGCACTAAGCGCTATGGGAGTCGGTAGCCGGCTGACCCTCTGATGCTGAAGCTGGGACCGATGAGAGCTCGGCCTGAGGAGTGACCTCCACTGATGGAGGAGGGATCTCTGGCTGGTCCGGAACTGGAGCTGGGGCCTGTGAGCTGCTAGCCTCGCCCGCTGATGGCTGAGTGGCCGATGGGTCGGCAGGGGCGGCCAAATCTGCTAGCGAGCGTTCTATCGCCCTTTGAATGTCTGCTTGCTTCTCATCCTCCACTGTAGGAGCAGCAATCTGCTTGCCCATCTCCCGAGGGCCATCATCCTCCGAGGACCATGAATCACCCCCATCTTCCCCCTCGCCCTCGGACTCTGAAGAATGTCCGGAAGTCTCCTCATCATGAATATCAACACGTACAGGAGGAGCTGGAGGTTGGGAAACCCCGGCAGTCTGAGGTGCAATGTCTACCATCAGAGTCGTGAAGTCGAGACCCAAGTTTGGTGCAGCTGTGTCTGCTCCCTGCTCACCATCCTTGGGTAGGAGGGATGATAGATCGAACTCCAAATTTTGCATCTTGTGGAGCTAGGTCTTCATAGAAGTAACCTCCTCCCGGAGCTTAGGCAAACTACTAACCTTACCGCGCTCTATCTTCTCAACCCTCAACTCAAGCTGCTGCAAGCGATCCCCATACATTCTTTGTTGTTGTTGGAGAGCTGTCACTGAAGCTTGTATAGGAGTCAGGGCTTGTTTGATGAGGTTGGGCAAGGTCTTCAAGAGCTGGTCTACCTTGGCATTGGCATGCTGGGCAATGAGACCAAGCCTTGAGATGGCTGGCAGTGCAGAAGAAAGCTGAACAGTGGTGGACTGAGAGGCAGGCTCTGAAGTGGAAGTGGATGCCACTAGAACCTGAGGAGTCACAGGAGTCTGGGATTCGGGATCCTGAATTGGAATCTCTGGTGGGGCAACAACATCACTAATACGCGTGAGGTCAATGTCCCTCGTCTCCTTCCCGGTCTTGTCAGAGTGTTTCATGAGAGGGACCTTCACAGCTTTACAGAGGGCTGTGATCAAGCAAAGAAATGGAAGCGAAGTAGCGTGCTGCTTTGCCCGATCCCGATCTCTTGGAAGATCAGAGTTCCCACATCAATCTTGATGCCAACCATGATACATGCAATGACGAGAGCCTTCTCAATGGCTATGTCAGTCTCGTTCCGGGACGATATCAAGCGAGAGGTAACAAAGCTGAGCCAGAATCGACCCTCCCTTGTGAGATCCTCCTTGTATATCTTATGCCCAGGGTTGATCCAAGCAGGGATACCCTTTGCTATTACCGAAGCAATCCAACCACGTTCATTCTCCCTATTGGCATATTTGGCATCGTACTAAGCTGTGCCTGTTCTCCAGTCAGGGAAATATAACTCATTAATGACATCACTGTTGCAAAGCACACTCTTCCCCCGAACAAGTACAGTGCCAGTGAAAATTCTGTTGCGTTTGTGGTGAGCAGTCCTGGAGGCTCCATATGATGCATAGAATTCACGGACAAGGAACTCATTATACTCAATAGGGGCTTCAGTAAAGCACTCCCCTTTTCTTGCTTTTATATTCTCCAGGATGTGGGGGTACTGTTCTTGTAGCCCATTCAAGCTCAATTGCTTCTCGCCCAGGATTTTTCGTTTTGTGAGTCCTTCTCTGTACAGTCCCCTGGATCCCTCAACCCCAAATCGGAGGTGAAAGTCGTCTCCTTATTTCCTTCTTTCCTTGGCCTGTAGATTGACTGAGGGCAAGAGTTCCTCCTTATCAGACTGGGAGGGGCATGGCACATTGGATTCCATCCGTAATCGTTTTGCATGCGATGTGTGCCGACCGGAAGATGCTCTCTTTTGGGCTGCATGCTTTTGGGGAGCCATATCTGTACAAAGGTGAAATGTGAGCGACATTGTAAGCAACAGTGAAAAGAAAACAGAAGAATTCAAAGAAAAAGTCAAGAAATGTGACATGTTTTGCGGTCGCATAACCACTATGCGAACTGCAAACTTGTCGCAATCTTGATTGTGGATCTCAGTCTGCGATGGGTTATGTGATCGCATAACCACTATGCAGACCGCATAACCATCACAGAACTGACTTGCGCACAACACAGAACAAAATAACAAAATGCGATCGCAAACTCCACCGCAAAGTGGGAAATGCGATCGCAAAACAATCGCAGATAGTAAGGTTTTAACTGGGTGGTCTGTTTCAGTTTGCGGTGACTTTGCGGTCCACATATTAATTATGCGATCGCAAATGTCACCGCATTCCATCATCATCCTCACAAGACTAGGCTTTAAGTATGCGGCCAAAATGCGGAACGCATTCTGATTTTGCGGGCCGCAAATGCCTTTGTTCTCACGATTCAGTTCATCCCTCAACAATGGCGGTCCTATGTCTCTCTACCCAGCACCCCAGAAACAACCACGATATGATACAAACAACTACGACAAACAACATAATAAAAAATGCAGAAGGAAAATAAAGAAGACCGCGGAAAAGATAGAAGTGAACTTGAAGAGATCGGGACACATACCAATGAAGAAGAGTACGAGAAGTATGGAGATTATGAATGAGTATTCGTCCTTGGTACGACTCGATCTCTGTTTGCCTCTCTTTTCTGTTCGTTCCTTTTTTTTTGTTCGTTTTTCATTTTTTTTTGTGTTGTTTTGAAGGAGTGAAATATGAGAGAATGCGACGACGTACCTGGCACTTTTGCGACAGGAAAGTCACCGCATAACACACTATGCAACCGCATACATGTTATGTGGTGGGTTCTGCTGAAGGGATAACAATGCGAAGCACAATGCGATCGCATAATTGAAATGCGGTCCGCAAAGTGCATTACCTTGTCGCATTTTTGATCAACAATTTTAGCCAAACTTACTGCTTTAGTTTGCGACCGAAATGCGGTCCGCATAGTGAAAATGCGACCGCATCTTTGCAGCAAACTTCACGCAGTGGTTTTTCTTCCCTTTTTTCATGCATTCTTTCCCAGTGTTGTGATCTTTTGAATCCCCTGCACTCTAACACATATTTTAAATTGCTCAAGTAAATCTATCTATCAAAAATTAAAAATTTAAAGAACAAAATTAAGTGTTACCACACATGGGTTGCCTCCCATGAAGCGCTTGATTTAACGTCGTGACACGACAGAGTTGGTGTTCCTTTGAAGTCACTCAATGGTCGGGCACGGACCATCTTTGAGAGTCAACTGCTCTACCAAATGTTTTTCGCCATCTGTGCCCAAGTAGTGTTTGATTTGTTGGCCATTTACTTTGAATGTCCGGAGCCCATCTTCCGATGCTAGTTCCACAGCTCCAAAAGGAGAGACATCGACCGCTTTGAATGGACCGGACCATTTTGATTTGAGCTTGCTCGGAAACAATTTGAGCCTTAAGTTAAAGAGCAATACCAAGTCACCCGACTTGAACTCTCTTTTCAAGATCTTCTTGTCATGGACGAACTTCATCCTTTCTTTGTACACTGCTGCACTTTCATAAGCATGGAGACAGAATTCCTCCATTTCATTGAGTTGTGTTAACCTCAAATTTGCAGCTTCAGCCCAGTCTAAGTTCAACCTTTTTAACGCCCACATAGCCTTGTGCTCCAATTCCACGGGCAGATGACAAGCTTTTCCATAGACTAACTGATAAGGAGAAGCACCAATAGGAGTCTTATACGCCGTGCGGTATGCCCACAATGCGTCATCTAGCTTCCTTGACTAGTCGGTCCTGTTTGCATTAACAGTCTTTGCTAGAATGCTCTTGATCTCCCGGTTAGAAACCTCAACTTGACCACTTGATTGCGGATGATAAGGTGTGGCTACCTTGTGCTTGACGCCGTATTTCTCAAGTAGAACCTTGAAAGCCTTGTTACAGAAATGAGACCCACCATCACTAAGAATGGCTCTAGGAGTGCCCAAACCGAGTGAAGATGTTTTTCTTCAAGAATGTGGTCACACTCCTTACCTTATTGTTTGGTAAGGCGATCGCTTCAACCATTTGGACACATAGTCCACAGCCACCAAAATATATTTCATCCCGCAAGAGCTTACAAAGGGACCCATGAAATCAATTCCCCACACGTCGAAGATCTCTATCTCCATGACAAAGTGCATTGGCATTTCATGCCTCTTGGAGATTGAACCTTGTCTTTGAAATTGGTCATAAGCCTTCACCATATGATTGGCATCATGATAGATTGAAGGCTAATAGTAACCACATTCAAGAACCTTAGCCGCCGTTCGATTTCCTCCATGATGACCCCCAACCGGTGAGTCGTGGCATGCCTTTAGAATTGGCATAATCTCTTCTTCCGGAACACACCTTCGGATAATATTGTCAGCACAAACACGGAACAAGAATGGCTCCTCCCAATAATATTGCCGGCAGTCTCTCAAAAACTTCTTCTTTTGATAGGATTCCAATCCGTCCGGGATAAGGTCACTAACTAAATAGTTAGCAATATTGGCATACCAAGGAACAAAAGTGCTAGATAGTGCCAATATGTGTTCATCCGGGAATGCATCGTTGATTTCAAGATCTCCCTTTGGTCTCCTTGCTTCTTCAACCCTTGACAAATGATCCGCCAGTTGATTTTGAGTTCCCTTGCGATCCTTGACTTCAAAGTCAAACTCTTGCAACAACAAGACCCATCGAATCAACCGAGGCTTTGCATCCTTCTTTGCCATGAGATAGCGAAGAGCCGCATGATATGTGTACACTATCACCTTGGATCCCAACAAATAAGCCCGGAACTTCTCAAAGACATAGACAATGGCAAGAAGTTATTCTCAGTCACCGTGTAATTCATTTGTGCCCCATTGAGTGTTTTGCTTGCATAGTAGAGCGGGTGAAGAACCTTGTTGGGACGTTGCCCAAGAATTGCCCCAATAGCTACACCACTGGCGCCACACATGAGCTCGAAAGGAAGAGACCAATTGGGTGTGACAATAATAGGTGCCGTGGTGAGCCTTTGCTTCACTCCTCAAAGGCTTTGAGGCATTTCTCATCAAACAAAAATTTGGCATCCTTTTCAAGGAGTTTGCACATAGGATTTGCAATCTTAGAGAAATCCTTGATGAAGCACCTATAGAACCCGGCATGCCCTAAGAAACTTCGAACACCCTTAATGGAAGTAGGTGGAGGAAGCTTAGAAATGATCTCTATCTTTGCCCGGTCAACCTCTATTCCATGCTTTGAAATTTTATGCCCCAACACGATACCTTCATCCACCATAAAGTGACATTTCTCCTAATTAAGCACAAGGTTGGTTTCTTCACATCTATTAAGCACTTGTCTAAGATTGTTAAGACAATGCTCAAAAGACTCACCTACTACTGAGAAGTTGTCCATGAAGACTTCTAGAAAATCCTCTACCATGTCGGAGAAAATGGACATCATGCATCTTTGAAAAGTAGCCGGACCGTTGCATAAACCGAATGACATCCAGCTAAAAGCAAACCTTCCATAGGGGCAAGCGAATGTCGTCTTCTCTTGACCCTCCAATGCTATGTTGATTTGATTGTAGCCGGAATATCCATCAAGGAAACAATAGAATGACCTTCCCGCTAGCCGATCAAGCATTTGATCAATAAAAGGCATAGGGAAATGGTCCTTGCATGTGGCACTGTTGAGTTTCTGATAATCCATACACACCCTCCAGCCGGTCACCGTTCTTGTTAGGATGAGCTCATTTTTCTCATTTTCAATTACGGTCATACCTCCCTTTTTCGGCACACATTGCACCGGGCTCACCTAAGAACTATCGGCAATGGGGTAGACTACCCCGCATCCAACCATTTGATGATTTGTTTTTTTACCACCTCTTGCATTGACGGGTTCAACCGTCGTTGATGTTCCACACTTGGTTTGGTCTCACTTTCCAATTGGATTTTATGCTCGCAAATTCCCGCGTGAATCCTATGAATGTCTGCAATTGTCCATCCAATGGCTTGCCTATGCTCCTTCAAGACTTTCAACAATCGTTCCACCTGCACATCATTCAACAAAGAAGAAACGATTACCGGTAAAGTATCATTTGAGCCAAGAAAT